>CM021109.1:628023432-628162576 GCA_007115665.2 Sequoiadendron giganteum
GAAATCAATTACATTACACTCATGCTGGCCGACTCCCTTGGATTAAGTGCTTTGGAGAAAGTAATAAAAAAAGGAGGCCAACCTCATAAGGGCAACACTCAAGAGTAAAGGGAAAAGACATCTCCTTTGGAAAAGCTGACCCCTCTTAGTGAGTCGCCCCTTTTAGGGAATATTAAAATCAATAAATTAACTTAAATGTGGCTGACTCTCCTTATGCAAGTGCCACTTTGGGAGAGTAAAGAATAGATTATTAAGTTTTCATTAAATTAAAATCAGATCTTTATGAGGCCGACCTAGGTTGTGAAAATGCACTTGATGGTGTATAAATAAAAGGTTGTGAGAGGATCAAATAAAAAATCAATTTCAAGGAATATTTTTTACATGAAGAGAAGAAATAAAAAGCTATTTGAACAGATCTATGAGACATATGTGAGCAGATTTGCAGCAGCAATCTTGTGAGAAAAATAAAAGAAAAATAAAAGCAAGATCACGGCGTGTTTATGAGCAGAATTATTGAAGTATATTGCAGATTTATGAGTGGATGTATGGCAGATTTGTAAGCAGTTGAGAGGGCAAATCCAAGAAGTTGCAAATAAAATTACTATATTGTTTTGTGGAGGTTGGAGCCTCCTATTTGAGGAAATCGAGAGGTTGGAGCCTCTTATTGGGAGAGATTGGTGTCGCTGCTAGGTTGGTGCTCAATGGTGGGGATTGGAGTCTCCAGTGGGTTGGTGCCTACAAATTTTGTAAGAAGATTAAGGCAAGCAAGATTTTGCTGTGGTTTTCTCCCATAAGGGTTTCCACGTAAAATTGTGTCTCTTGTGCATGTTCTTAATTGCTACATCTTGCATGAATAGTATTGCTATGGATAATTAAGGTTTGAAGTAGTATTGCTATGTGATTATTTAAGTTGTGAAAAGTCAAGTTTTGATCTATACTGATTCATCCCCCTTCCCAGTATAAGTGTGTGTTTCATCGATTGGTATCAGAGTGGGTTCCTTCGGAGTTAGCCTAATCGCTTGAAGGTAGATCTTGGAAACACACATGGCCGAAGGATTTGGTTTTTCCTCAAATAGGGCACCACTATTTGATGGATCAAATTGTGCCTTTTGGAGCATAAGGATGGAGACTTATTTGAATGCTTTAGGATATGATATTTGGTGATCCGTTGAAGTTGGTTATACTCCTACAACTCCAATAACAGATCAAGCCGAAAAGAGGGCAAGCAAGAACAACGCCAAAGCCAAAAATGCAATTTTGTGTGGATTATCCGAATCAGACTTTGTGAAGGTTATGCATTGCAAATCGGCTAAGGACATGCGGGCTAAGCTAAAAAATGTATATGAAGGAGACAGCAATGTTAAGAAGGCCAAGCTTCAAACCCACAAGAGACAACTTGAGAGTTTGAAGATGAAGGATGAAGAAAATATCGTTGTCTATCTTTTTCACATAGATGAAATCGTCAAACACTATCTATGGTCTTGGAGAGGAGGTTGAGGAAGCAATAATTGTGCAAAAGATCTTAAGATCTCTCCCCATGAGATTTGATGCAAAATTTTCAGCCATCGAGGAGATGAAGGATCTAGACACCTTGAAGATGGATGTATTGCATGGAATCCTCACAGCGTTTGAAATGAGGACAGAGAAGGAGAAGCCATCAAAATGAGAAGCCACCTTCAAAACATCCAAGAAGATGAAGAGCAAAGGATATATATTGAGTGAAAGTTCAAGTGATGAAGAAGCACACTTTGTAAGAAAGCACAAGAAAGGATCCGACAAACATAAAGGTAAGTCTACTCTTAAATGTTTCAATTGTGGTAGAATAGGTCATTTTGCTTCTAAATGTCTACAGGTTGAAAGTGAAAGTAGTGAAGAGGAAGAAGAATACTACAAAAGGAAAGGAAAGAAATGTCATTCTAACAAGAAAAAGAGCACACAAGGGATGCAAGAAAAGAACTTCCGAAGGCATAAAAAGAGTCTTAACATTCAAGAAACAAGTAGCTCATCCGAAGAAAGCAGTGGAAGCTTCTCTAATAGTGATAGAGATGAGATACTCTTTAAGGCGATGGAGGTAAAGGATGATGAAAACAAAAGGAAGGAAGAATGAGATTTGAAAGAAGAACATACTAAAGATGATGAAGAGGATCTTGAGAAGGAACTCCAATTTGCCTATAATAAGATGGAGAAGCTCAAGAAAAGGAATTCGAGACTAAAGTCATGACTTCAAGAGGATAGCGGAACTAAAGTGAAATCATCTCAAAGTCTTGAAGAATTGGAAAGAATGATCATGGATCTGAAGATTTGAATTGAGGAAGCAAAACGAATTGAAGAAGTTGTAAGAGATCAGTTGAAGGCAAAAGAATTGGAGTTGTTCGAAGTTGGAGCTTGAAGATGTTTCCTTAAGGAAAGAGTTGGAAAAATCGAATAATCAACTAAATTGAAGCATGAAGTTCGAAAAGAGCTCCAAAATTCTAGAAGATATTATAAACTCTCAAAGATCACCTTTTATCAAGACAAGTCTTGGTTTTAAAGAAAAATAGAAGACAATCAAAGAAGGCTTAAGCTCTAAGGCTACAAAGTTACCAAAGAAGACAAATGAGGAAAAGTCCAAAAGTTAGGCAAATGTGCTCAAAGGCTCCGTCAATGGTGATAGTTCAAAGAAAAGAGAGTAATGTTACTCAAAAAATCAACATTCCTCACAAAGGCAACGATGAAGGTTTCAAGAGACCATTTCCCGAAAGGCAAGCACAAATGAACAGGTTTCAACATTCATTTTATGGTTATTGTTTCTTTTGCAATAAATTTGGTCATAAGGCAATAGATTGTAGAGCTCGAGCAAGGAGGGATTTGAGTTTCATAAAGAGAAACTATATATAATCCATTTGCTCCTCTAATGGACTACAAAATCATATGCTACAAGTGCAAGAATTTTGGTCATACAACGCATTCTTGTAGAAGTGACTTTGCTAAACCTCCAAAACAAAACAAGGAGGATGTTCTTGACAAGTCAAAAGAGGAATCTACGAAAGTTTGGAAGAAGGAACTTGAAATGAAAGAAAAATCCAAGCTAGTACAAGCAGCCCTACGTTTGCAAAATGAAGAAAATCGGTGGTACATTGACAGTGGTTGCTCAAGACACATGACAGGGGATATAAGCAAGTTCTTCACTTTGAAGGAAATAAAGGGAGGCACTATCAAGTTTGGAGACATGCTATAGCAAGGATCACTGGAAAAGGTACTCTTAGTTTCGACAATGGAAAGACTGAAAATGTATTATATGTCGAAGGGTTAAAGCACAATCTTCTAAGTTTAAGTCAATTGTGTGATCAAGGACACACTCGCACATTTCATCCAAGTGGTTGTGAAATCAGAAAAACAAGAATAGGGAAACTTGTTGCAGATTCTAATAGTACTGCAAATAATCTCTATACTCTTAGTGAAGTCAAAGGAGAAAAGTGTTGCTCAAGACATATGACAGGGGATAAAAGCAAGTTCTTCACTTTGAAGGAAATAAATGGAGGCACTATAAAGTTTGGAGACGGTGCTATAGCAAAGATCACAAGAAAAGGTACTCTTAGTTTCAACAATGGAAAAACAAAGACCGAAAATGTATTATATGTTGAAGGGTTAAAGCACAATCTTCTAAGTGTGAGTCAATTGTGTGATCAAGGACACACTCTCACATTTCATCCAAGTGGTTGTGAAATCAGAAAAACAAGAACAAGGAAACTTGTTGCAGATTCTAATAGAACTGCAAACAATCTCTATACTCTTAGTGAATTCAAAGGAGAAAAGTGTTTCATGGCACAAAAAATTGAGAGTTGGATGTGGCACAAAAGGATGGGACATTTAAACTTCGATAACATTGTGAAGATTAGCCATAAGCAAGTTGTAAGGGACATGCCAAGGATAGCAAAGCCATTTAATATGATCTGCAAAGAGTGCCAATGTGGAAAGCAAACTATTAAAATAATGTTTATTTATTTATTAATGCTCAATATTGTAAGATATTGTAAGATAGAGATAAGATCGTCTCCGATCTTATCTGGAGTTTCTTTTTAGAAACTTTCCAGTTTTGTAAATCTTGTAAACTATTTATTGAGCGTCTCGCTCATTGTTAATACATCAATTAATTTACCAATTACTTGCGTAATATGGTATCAGAGCACAGGAAATAAATTTTTTCAAAAAAATTTATAATTTCTTTTTCGAAATTATTTTGTTTCAAATTTTTTTGAAAATTCGTTCTGGTAATTTCCTGGTGTGTCATCTGAAGAATTTGAGAATTTTTCGAAGGGCATTATTCGACAATTATTTTTTGGTTTTCGTGGCTCTTCTGAAAAGGGTTTCTATGAAAATCGCGACCCTCCTGGTTGGAATTTCGTGGCTTTTAGAGCCTTCAAATCGCGCGTGTTTGGAGCTCGCGTTTTTTTTGTTGACTTTGCTTGGCATCTTGTATTCATCCTTGGTTGGATTGGGCGCCGGATTTTTTGAAGAAGACAGTCTTCAACTCGCGTTTTTGTCTGGTGACGAGATTTCAGGCCGCGACCTTCTTCTGGTGTCTCTGTGTAGGCGTGGTCCTTCATCAAAACTGGCAGTGTTTTGACAGATTTCTGGCATTTTTTTGTCTTCTGCAAGCCGCGCGACAAAGATCTCTGCACGTGTCTAAACGCAACTTCGTTTCTACACGATTTCAGACACGTTTTTGCTGTTGGTTTAGTCTTTTTGGACTGCATTTTTTCATTAGTCTTGGGAAACGTGGGCGTCCAAGCCTTCTGCAATTTTTTGTTGAGATTTCAAGCTATTTTCTGCAACTCTCTGGTTTGTCAATGGCGGCTAGGGCATCCTGAAAATTCGTCCAGGGTTTTGACACGTTTTTCGAAGTCAAAAATTTTTTTCGATCACAGATTCCTGGTGGGTTTTTCGAGAGCTCAACTGGGTTGGTCTCCGAATTTTCTGGGTGCATCGTTTTCCGTGCCTCAAATTTTGTGCCATCCGTACACTGTACTTTTTGCAGTCTGTACCTGAATTTGTCCCTGTTTTCTGCATTGGAATTCGTGCCTCGAGTTTCGTGCATCAACCTCTTCTCAGTATCTCGTTTTTCGTGCCTCGAAAAACGTGAAGATGGCCAGTTTAAGCAATTTAATGCTGGAGGGCAGTCAAAGATTTAATGGCAAAAATTATAACACCTGGAAGCAGCGGATGTTAACAATTTTTGAATACCGTTGCCTTGATCAGATGATCCTCGGCAACGCTACTCATCCTGAAGCGGCGAGTAAGGATCAGGATAAGTTTGATGAGCAGAATCGTGAAGCCGTCATGCTTATTAAGCTTTCGGTTACTGATGATCAGCTCCCTCAGATTCCACTGCGAAAATCAGCTAAGGAGATCTGGGATCACTTGAAGGATTTGCATGAAACTTCCGACAAAAGCCGTGCGTTTTTCTTGAAGAATATGCTGTTTTCTATCATGATGGATGAGAAGACAACTCTGCAAGCGCACTTGAATAAAATCTAGGAGATCAGAGATCAGTTGGAGGCGATTGGTCGGAAAATGGAGGAGGAAGACATGGTTGTGATCACCCTGAAGAGTTTACCGAAGTCCTATGAACATTTCATAGAGACCCTCAACATTACGTCTGCTAATGTTGATCTCAAGTTTCCAAATTTGTGCACTATCCTGTTGCAGCAGGATCGCTAGAGACAACAATTCGGTAGCAGTGAATCATCATCCTCCACGGAGCAGGCCTTTGCAGCAAAAACTCAGTCGAAGCATCATGGGAAAGGTCAACCTTCACAGCAGAAAGGCTCAAGTCAGCGCTCCACCAGCCCGAAGAAGAAAAATGTTCAGTGTAACTACTGTCATAAATTTGGCCACATCAAGAAAGATTGTCGTGCTCGTTTGGCTTCTGAGCAAAAGAAGCAGGGAGGGTTTCAGAAAGCGAATGTCGCCGAGCACTCTGAGCAGAAGGAATCTGCCTTTTATGCACTAATGGCAAAAAGGCCCGCAGACCATGTCAGGTCCTCTGCTTGGTACATAGATTCTGGTGCCTCGCGTCATTTCTCACATAGGCGTGATTGGTTCACAGACTTTTCCCCTTGCACTAACTCAGTAATCTTTGGAGGAGGTGAGGAATACACAGTTGTCGGCACAGGCACTGTTCAGGTTCAGTCTGGCGGGAGGGATCTCATATTCCTCAACGTTTATTATGTACCTGATATCGAGCTCAATCTTCTCTCAGTCAGTCAGATCATGTGGCATTCTCCCCAGATGGATGTGGTATTCAGCTCGCATAGATGTTCGATTGTTGATCGAGAAACTCGCACAACGGTGGCCGTTGGGATAGAGGATCATGGCCTTTACAGGCTTGTGGACACGGGTGATTCTCCAGAGTTAGCCTTGGCAGCCAGACATTCAGCTGTCACCAGTCTTTGGCACCAGCGGTACGGGCACTTGAACGTGCACTATCTCTCTCAGCTTGCTCGGGAGGGACTTGTAGATGGCTTACCTGACATTCAGACTCAGCATCAGGGCGTTTGTGGTGCTTGTCAGGCTGGGAAGCAGCATCGCACACCGTTCAAGGATGGCGACTCTTGGCGGGCTTCTAAGGTACTTCAATTAGTTCATGCTGATATTTGTGGCCCTATGTCTGTTTCTTCTGTAACTGGTTGCAAGTACTTTCTACTTTTTGTTGATGACTATAGTAGGAAAATGTGGGTGTACTTTCTTAAACAGAAATCAGAGGTTTTTAATGTATTTCAGAAGTTTAAGGCCTTAGTTGAAAAAGAGTCCAGTTCTTGTATTATAACTCTTAGGTCAGATAATGGGGGGGAATTCTGTTCTAGTGCATTCTCCAACTTCTGTGATACTCATGGGATAAAATGTCAGTTAACCACACCCTACACTCCTCAGCAAAACGGTGTTGTAGAGCGACGCAATTGTACGATTGTTGAGATGGCTCGCTCCATGTTGCAACACAGGAGTGTTCCTACCAAGTTTTGGGCAGAAGCCGTCAATACATCAGTCTATCTCCTTAATAGGTCACCCACTCATGCTGTTAAGGGAAAGACTCCTGAGGAAGTTTGGTTTGGTCGCAAACCTAGGATCAGTCATTTGAAAGTTTTTGGCTCCCTTGTATATGTTTGGATTCCAGAGGCCAAGCGCACTAAGCTGGACTCCAAGAGCCAGAAACTCATGTTCACAGGGTACAGTGACAACCACAAGGCATATAGGCTGATTGATATAGACACTGATCGTCTTATCTTCAGTCGAAAATGTTGTCTTTGATGAGGAACGAGGTCCATTTCACTCTTCCTCACCTGTTCAGCATTCAGAGGATCAGCCTCTACAGGGTCCTGATATGAGTGTCCGACTTCCATTAGGTTCACTTGATGGGAGGGATGACAAAGACCTAGTCTTTGATGATGCTCAACCTGAGTTTCCTCCAGATGATAATGAACATCCCCCTGTTGAACCTGTTCCAGATCCACAACCAGATCCAGCTCCTCCTGTTGCATCTGATGTTGGCACATCTACTCTCCAACCGAAATGGTGGGCTAAGACTATCAGTGATCTTCGTGCTGATGAGCTCATTGAGGGTAGATCATCCAGAAACAAGAGCAAACAGCAGTCTACAGTGAATTTTGCTCTCATGGCCAACATTCACAGTGTTTATGAGCCTCAGACATATTCAGAGGCAAAAGGGATACCTGAGTGGAAAAAGGCAATGGAATCAGAATACCAGAGTCTTCAGAAGAATCACAATTGGGTCCTTTCCAATCTTCCTTCAGGGAAGAAGCCCATTAGCTGCAAATGGGTGTACAAGGTGAAGTACAAAGCTGACGGAACCCTTGACAAGTACAAAGCTCGTCTGGTTGCACGGGGGTTCTCACAGAAAGAAGGCATTGACTATGAGGAGACCTTTGCTCCTACAGCCAAAATGAGTACCATACGGCTCGTCCTTGCCTTAGCAGCCCAATTTGGTTGGAAGGTCCATCAAATGGATGTGAAGAGTGCTTTCCTCAATGGTGAGTTGAAGGAGGAAGTATACATGACGCAGCCTCCAGGTTTCAAAGTTGCTGGTCAAGAACAGAAGGTGTGCAGATTGGTCAAGGCACTCTATGGCCTGAAACAGGCTCCTCGGGCTTGGTACATAAAAATTGACACGTACCTCGCAGATCATGGCTTTCAGAGGAGTCCATCTGACTCGAACCTGTATGTCAAGAATACTGGTAATGAGATTCTACTTGTTGTTGTCTACGTGGATGACTTGATCATTACTGGCAGTTCAACACTTTTGATCACTGAGATCAAACAGGACTTGTGCAAAACTTTTGACATGACAGACTTGGGCCTCCTGCATTATTGTTTAGGTGTTGAGGTTTGGCAGACAGAGAGCAGCATTTTCATCTCCCAGTCCAAGTATGCTCGAAGTCTTCTGGATAAGTTCCGAATGCAGGATTGCAAACCTGCCTCTACACCCATGGAAAAAGGGCTTAAGTTGTCAGCTAAGTCCGATTCACCTGTGGTAGATGAAACATTGTTCAGGCAACTAGTAGGCAGCCTCATCTATCTTGCTGCTACTAGACCTGATTTGAGTTTTGCAGTGAGCTACATATCACGCTTCATGACAGCCCCCAAGGCTGATCATTGGGTAGCAGCGAAGCGTGTGCTGCGTTATGTGAAGGGCACTCCTGATTTTGGACTCTTGTACACTCGGAGTCACGATCCTAAACTCAGTGGGTTCACAGATTCAGATTGGGCAGGTTCAGTTGATGACAGGAAATCAACATCTGGGTATGTGTTCAGTTTGGGATCCGGTGCAGTCACATGGACTAGTAAGAAGCAGCAGGCAGTGGCTCTCTCCTCGACAGAAGCAGAGTATCGGGGAGCAGTAAAAGCAGCATGTGAGGCAGTTTGGCTTCGCCGGATGCTTGCAGATATGCAAATATCTCAAGCAGGTCCGACTCCCTTGTTCTGTGATAATCAGGGAGTTCTCAAACTTGCCAAGAATCCGGTCTTCCATGAGCGAACCAAGCATGTGGAAACTCATTGTCATTTCATTCGGAAGCTGGTTGAAGACGGATCAGTTCAGTTGCTGTATGTTCCGACAGAGGATCAGACAGCAGACATTCTCACCAAGTCGCTCAGTACAGATAAGTTTGTAAAATTCAGGGGGCATCTTGGTGTAGTTGATAGATTGAGCATTAAGGGAGGGTATTAAAATAATGTTTATTTATTTATTAATGCTCAATATTGTAAGATATTGTAAGATAGAGATAAGATCGTCTCCGATCTTATCTGGAGTTTCTTTTTAGAAACTTTCCAGTTTTGTAAATCTTGTAAACTATTTATTGAGCGTCTCGCTCATTGTTAATACATCAATTAATTTACCAATTACTTGCGTAATACAAACAAGGTTGAGTTTCAAGTCAAAGGAGTACTCTACATCAAAGCCTTTGAAACTCATACATACTGACTTATGTGAGCCAACAAGGACAAAAAGCTCACAAGGTGAGAGCTACTTCATGTTACTAATAGATAATTATTCAAGGATGACTTGGATTACCTTCCTAAAAGAAAAATCGGAAGCTCTTGAGAAGTTTAAGACATTTAAAGCTTTAGTAGAGAATGAAATCAGATTGAGAATCAAATGCCTAAGATTTGATAGAGGAGAATTCACCTCAAATGAGTTTGAAGAATCATGTGAATGAGACGGAATAAAAAGACAATATTCAATTGCAAGAACTCCACAATAAAATGGAGTTGTTGAGAGGAAAAACAGAATAGTCCAAGGAATGGTAAGAGCAATGTTGAATGAATCTAAGCTTATTACACCTTCTAGAGAGAAGTGGTGCATACGACAGTCTACATTTTAAGCTAGCACAAATCAGGGTGAACGATAACAAAACACCATACGAACTTTTGAAGGGAAGGCCTAGGTTAGTGAAGTATTTTAAAATGTTCATAAGCAAATGTTATATTAGGCGAGATAACAAAGACTTGGGAAAGTTTGATTCTAGGTGTAAGGGTATCTTCCTTGGATATTCTACGTGAAGCAAAGCCCATAGATGCTATAACAAAAGATTGCACAAAATTGTTGAAAGTGCAAATGTGAGAGTTGTTGAAGAAAGGCATCAAAAGGAAATAGTACAAGAAGTTGATCATCAAGAAGATAGTATCAAAGAAGTAGAGGAAGAAGTTGAAAATGGAGAAGTTGAACAAAGAAATCCAAAAACTCCATCAAGAGCACCACCCAAGACTCCATCCAAATTTGTTGAAAAGAATCATCCAGAAAATCTGATCATTGGTGATAGAAATATAGAAATTCAAACAAGGAGGAGTGTAGCCAGTTCATCCGAACATGTAAACTTGTGCTTACTCTCTAAAATGGAACCGAAGAATTTTATAGAAGCAAGTGAAGAACCCTTTCTTCGTCAAATATGTCAATTGTGAAGCTATTTGTGAAAACCCTTTAATGAACCTCTTGTAATAACAAGAAAGACCAAAAAGACCAAAAAGCCCTCTCAAATATGATATATTCTTATGTGAAAGCCAATCCATGATTGCCTATTCTTCTCACTATCCATGCTAGCCCCTTGGGCACTACTCTTATGCCCTAGATATATCTCTGTCAAATCAAACTCATGTTTTGAAGCCTTCGCCAAAAATGACTATTGCATGTTGCTCTGAGATACCAAGTACTTCATCTGTGTGCCTCAAATGATCCTTCCAAGTCTTGTTATAGATTAATATATCATCAAATAAAACCAACACAAATTTCCTCAAGTGCTTAATAAATACCTGATTTATGCAAGACTAGAATGTGACAAGTGCATTAGTCAATCCAAATGGCATGACTAGAAACTCGTAGTGCCTATAGTGACACCTAAAAGTTATCTTGTGCACATCCTCATTTCTCACCCTTATTTAATGGTACCCTGACTACAAATCAATCTTGGAAAAGTACACTACACCATGAAGTTCATCTATCAGCTCATAGATCCTGGGAAAAGGGTAGCAGTTCTTGATTGTCTTTTTGTTGAGTACCCTATAGTCAATGCACATCCTCATGTACTGTAATTCTTAACTAACACCACAGAAGAAGAAAATGAGCTAGAACTTGATCATATGTTTCCCATATCCAACAATTCCTTAATTGCCTTCTCAATCTCTTTCTTATGCTCTTGGGATGACATTAAGGTGTAGTGATGACCGGTTTCAATCCTTCCTCCAATTCAATAACATGTTGAAAACCTCTATCTGGTGAAAACCTTGAGGGAATATCACTGAACACCCTGCTATGCTATCCAAGATGGATTGGATGTCAACATGGTAAGATCTCCCATCCTTCAATGAACCCGTGTCTATAATCAAACATTGTGTTGCCCAAGCCACTTGATCTCTACCAAAACCCTCTCCATCCTTTTAGTCGAAACAATCTTGGGAGCTCCATTAGAAAATCCTCGAAGAACCACCTTTCCATCAAATTTGAGTTTCAACTCCATAGTTTGATAGTTCTGGGTAAACTCACCAAGTGAATGCAACCATTGCACACCCAAAACCACATATGTCTCACCAATACTAACCAACATTAAAATCATCTTGCAGTCTATGTCTCCCTAAGGTCATATCAAGATGTTGGACCCTCATGTTGCATGGAATAGTAAACCCATCAGCCACTATAACATTAAATCCCTCAAAATTATCTTTCTTCAATCCCATCATAGTTTCCAAACCCTTGTCAATGAAGTTGTGGGTGGTCCCACTATCAATCATTACTATCACTCTATGACCTTGCAAGACTCCTTGTACTCAAAAAGGATGATACCTAGGTGCACTTGAAAGAGTGACTAGTATGCCTCCTACAACCTATCCTTCTTGCTTGCCCTCTTGCTCTATCTCATCAACTACAACCCCATACTCTGGTTCTTTTGCCTCAAGATCCTCATTAGAAACTACTGTGTAATGTACTTGACCCTTTCCTAAGCATCTATGCCTTGGCTCCCATGGCTCTCTACAAAAAAAAACATATTTTTTTACTTTGAAGTTTGTTGTTGAATTCTTCAACCCAATTTGGTTTCAAAAGTAATGCCTTAGGTTGAGGGAAACCCTTATGAAAATGTTTCTTATGCTGACTCAGTGGTGGAGTAGAACTTGTTCTTGATCACTAAATTTTCCAAATTCAAAGCTCTCCTCATGGCCTCTTGCAAGGAACCCAAATCAAATGCCCTCACCAAATCCTTGAGTGGTTTGGTTAGACCCTCTACAAATAGCACCGTGAGCCTCCTCTCCATCACATTTGGAACCATCATTGTTAGCCTTTGAAACTCTACCACATAATACTCAACTTTACCCTCATACCTCAACTGTGCTAACGAACCTCTAGATCCTTCCTATCAAGCCTCTATCAATTTCTAGCTAAATGTTTCTATGATAATAGAACCATGCCATGTCGTGGTACCACCATTCATGAACAACACCCTCTAAATGTAAGGTGGTGAACTTAATTGCTTCCTCCTCATACATGGGGTTCAATGAAAAGTATGTATCCAACTTCTGCAACCATGCCCTAGCTGTACAATTATTAGATCCATCATAAGTAGGTAAAGTGATCTTCCCTAACTGTATTGTATGTCTCTTTGGGGCTGATCCTAATGATATCTCCTTCCCCTTCTATGCCCATTCTTTGTTTTCATCTCATAGTACTCAATGAAAGACATGTCACGATGAATTGCTGGACTTAGAGCATCATACTCTACATGATACCTCGCCATCTCATCCTCTTGTCTTAGTGGTAATTGTTGCTCTTCTACAAATTGATCCTCTTCTTCTCTTTGCCAAAATTTGGCTTGAAATGTCTTTGTAGGAGGATTATTAGCTGAGTAGCTACCTTCTACAAAATTTTGATTGGGTCTATCAGCATTCCATTGTTGATTCATTCCTCTCAAAGTCCGAACTATTTCCGCCATGGACTCTCTCATGGAAGACCGAAATTCCTTGGCCAACTCCTTGTTTTCATTTCTAATGATTTCCTGAATGTTTACTTCTTCACTTCAATCATTCATGGCTCTATTCTTTTTCTCCCTTCACTGGTATCTGATTTCCCTATCACTCTTTTGCATTAATCTACATCACAACTGTCCCACAAGCTAGCAAGAAAAGAATGCTCTAATGCCACTGAAATATCCCTTGTATGTTTATACACTATTGGGGTTATTTATTAAGTCCAATCATTGAAAAAACAATTTAATTATTTAAAGCATAGTCACACTTGAATACAATGAACAGTAGAAAAAACTTCCATTTTATTTGAATCATAAATCAATTCTAGATCTGAATACAATGATACTACTATTTAGAGATTAAATTCAAAGTTTTCAAAACAAACTCTCAAACTGGAAGAGTCCAAGCTACTCGCCAAGACACAGATTGACAAAATGACTCACAGGTTTCCTCAGTGCACTGTCCAGGACAATCAGATATTAGTTGATGATACTTTTGGAGGCGAATTGGCAATATTATAGTTCTGACCTGCAACTCTAAGTGGCTGAATGGGTTGATTCAGATTCACTTCTCACAATGGATTAAAGCTCCCTCTCCCTGTTGACCATAGTATGATTGGTGGCCTACCTAAGTTATTTAGCTTTCTCTTTGTGCCTTTGGTAACAACAATTTCACTCCTTGCAATTCCTTAAATTAACAATTCGGATCTACAATTTAGGGCCTAGTGTAGCACTTCTCCTCTTGAAATCGATTTCCTCCTTGAGCAGCAATATGCCCTATTACCAATTTGGATCTGCAATTTAGGGCCTAGTGTAGCGCTCCTCCTCTTGAAATCGATTTCCTCCTTGAGTGGCAATATGCCCTAAGCTAGGCACTGGTATGATGATATCTTGGTGATGGACAGCAATCACCAATTGGACTAGGACCTGTGTTGATCTATGTTGTATAAGCACCCAATATAAGAGCGACAACCCAATTCAAGGACTTCAGAGATAATTATTGATGACCAGCACTGTTCTAACCTTTTGTCCAGCAAATAGAATCGCTCAAATTTTCTTTTGCAAATAAATATCGGTTATCCAACAAAATAATAGACAGTGGCAGACATGAATCCTTCAATTCGCCTCAGCTGACCTCCAGTTATCTGTAAATGGGTTTCATCCTAGAAAGCTTGAGCACTTGAACTCAAAATGAAATTGCAAAACCAAAAACTGATAATGAAAATGAGACAGCAAATTTGAAGGTATACCTCCACCATTTAGGACCCTAGGGACCTAAGTCAACGCACCAAGATTTGAATTGCCACAATATAATTTATATTTTATACTTACATTTATATTTTAATGTTTAATTATTTATATATGTATTTATAATTTTATAGTGTTGAAAAACACATATTTTATTAATATAAATATTAATAATTAATTTGTTGGAAAAGACGGGACATGACAATCAGGTTGGACTATTATATGCACGTGGCTATAGATCACATGCATGGTAAAGGAAGTGCCCCTATTCTTTGTGACAAAAAAGTGGTGGAAATAAGAATCTCTCCTTTTAACAAAGCAATTTGGAGCATCATCAAGTAAGGTGAGGATCTGTTTGGGATTATGTCACCACATACTTCAAATAATCCACCAAAACTCTAAGCGATTGGTTTGCTGGTAACTTGAAAAATTCCTTGGTTATTAAGTCAGACTTAATATGGGGGAAAACAAGAAGAGAAGGAAAAGGGCTCCCAGTTGGCTGGAACAGAAATTAGTTGTAATATTAATGTGCTCTTAATGTCCAAGACACATTGTTGAGAAATAACAGAAAGAGCATCTAGATACATGATGTAATAATTAGAAAGTTGGATATAACATACTCCAGACTTGATACAATTCCATAGTAAAAATTAGAAAGTCAGAAACAACATAGAGTCCAGACTTTAAAGATTTCTATAAGCCAAAGATCACGTCAAGTTGAAGCCAAAAGATTAGGTAAAGGTTGTCAGGGTATCTCCTTTTTTACTATCTGATCATCGATACATTGAGATAGGGCTTTAATTGGTTTCCAAAAATAAAAAAGGAGTTCTGGTTTCATGGTTTACACAAACTTAATTGCCTCCTACCTTACGGACAAAGACTCTCTGGAGGTTATTAAAATGTGGACAATTTCTACTGCAACATCTGGACCACCCAATCCAAAATTGGCAATTCATTCATCAGAGTTTTTGGAAGCATAAATCTCAAAAGGAAAAGAGCTTTTGGAAAGGCTCAAGAAAACTTGACAGAATCTGAAAACAACTTGCAAAAAAGACCCAGAAAATATTGACATTGAACAAATGTCTCAAAGTGAAAAACAAAGCGAGGTTTTCTGAATTATGAAGCACTGGAAACTAAGATGGGTTCCAAAATGAACTAATTAAAAGGAAGGGATAAGGGCTCTAAATATTATTTTAAAAAGCTCAAGGCCAAACATTTTAGAAAAAGGATTGAAGTTTTTAGGCTTAATGGTAAATTTCTTTGTGGTCATGAAAAGCTCAGCAATGTTTTTCACGGATTTCAAAAAAAACTTACTCTAGAGGGCACAGATGATATTATTCAACTACATAGGAAAATCTGTAAAATGGTTGCACCAGAGCAAATAGGTCTGAAGCTTTAGATCTTGAAAAGGTTACAACAGATGAAATTTGGTTAGCCATCAGATCAATAAATGATGGGAATTCACCTGGGTGAAATGGGTCCCTAGTTGAATTCAACAAGGAAAACTGTAGATAGGGGATGAACTCTTATCACTTATATAAAAGTGCTCTTGAAATAGGAACACTCAGTCCAAATATCAACAGAGGCAAAGTAAAGCTCATACCCAAAGAAAGTGACAAGAAGCAAATGAAAAATTAGAGACCTATCACATTGTTAAATGTCTTCTAATAATTTGTCAAAGGTATTAGCTTCTTGACTGCATAAGCTCCTTCCTAAGATTGTATCGACGACAAAAATAAAATTTGTAAAAGGAAATTTCATATCAGACAATTTCATTACTAGTTGGGAAGGAATGGAACAAGCAAAAGAGAAAAGGACAATGTTTTTGTATGGTAATAAATGATTTTGAGAATGCATGTATAGAGCTAGTAATGAAGGCAGTGGATCTAGGAAATAGATTCTTGAGAATGATCATGATACTTTTCAAGGATGTTTCCGCCCAAGTAAAATTAAATGGGAGATTGTATGAGCCATTTGAGGTTTAAAGATCTATTTTGGCAGGACTTCCCTTTGGGCCCCTTATTGCGGTACTGAATGTTGAGCCTACTCACAATTTGTTAGGATAATAAATCTGAGCCTCCTATGAAAGAGATTAGGCTTTCAAATGAAAAGCAATTACTAGAAGCTCAATTTGCTAATGCCACCTTCCTCTTCCCTTCACCAAAACAAATTGGAAATCAATTGTAGCACTTGTAGTTTAAAAATCACAATACAGAAATCTCATATTTTCTATTGGAAATAAGAACCTCCCCAATGTTTGGTGAATCAAGGCTGGCAATGACATGGGCCCTGTGATATTGTAAGGCATTCAGATCTTACTTTTGTTCTCAGCACCTCCAAAGATATACCAACCTCTACATGAATTGGTTGTTGAGATGAATTTGAGGAGTTTCAATCATAAGAGGGATGGATAAGGCAGTAAGGTAGGGAATGCAGATACAAGTTTGTCCGCAAAGTATGCCACCCCATGTTGGATGATTGTGTGTGCCACTTGAGGGCCAAGAGGGATGGTATATCCGCTCTTGGGCTTGGTATGGATAGCTTCGGGTGGACTTATCATGTTCCACATCCAAGTCCCATTATGATCTAACTTCCAATGTGCATTATGGATATCGTGTGGTTTATATTATTTGAAATAGTTAGGTATTTACATGGTTTAAATAGATAAGACATTTATCATATATGTTTGATCATATGAATTATATTTCAATGTTATCAAACATGATTGCAGGACCTAAACCAAGATTTATCAGGTTTAAAGCATTTAATTGTTAAGTTGTAACCCTAACTGCATTAAACTTGTGATTCTAGGGCAAAAATTAGGGTTATCCCAAAAGGGGACATTACATAACTTTTAAAGGCATGTATGATAAGAGAGCTCTCCGAGTACTTCATAATCCAATGGAACCAAAGGTTGATATAATATTGTATAACCTCAATAGGCCCCTTCTATGATTAGTTATTTACAATTAAACAACTCTTTATTACTACTTGATAAAAAAGGTTTTCAACTAGCATCTTCAATGCGAAAAGTTGAAAGTTTGCAATGTAGAAGCATTAAATCCAAAATCCCTTGGATATACCAGCTTGGCCACGAGGACTCCCAAATTTCTCTATCATAGAGGATAGTTTGGTCCTTCCCAATATGCTCTTACATCATCAAAACCAACTTATTGAATATTTTGCACTTGTTGTTTCAACCAATGTCCTATGGTTGATCTGGAATAAAAGAAATAAGTATGTTTACCAAAATGAGTCCAGGGAGACTTCAAAAAGTGAAGTCACACTTTCCTTTGTGGTTTTACAAATCCCCTAGTGATTTAAAATGCAAAAGGATTTAAGAGAATTTCTAAGAAGTGGACACTGCTCTTATAAGACAATTTACAGAAAGCTAGGAGAAAGAATTTAGAGACCACCCTTGCCTCCAAATCAGGTGAATACATAAGCTGGAACAACAAAGGATATTTTCCACAGATGAAAAGGGTGGAGAGGCTCTCCAACAGATCTTACATGGAGAGTGATGGAGATAGGCTTCCCAGCTCATTTTCTAGGGCCATTCTAGCGCTGGGGTGAAAGATTTGATTAAGATGTGGGAGAAGCATCTCCTAGAAGTAATGAAACAGACATTAAGGCTCCTAACCTTAACAAAGAAGTCAATATAGAAAACCAACTGAATAAGGATAGTCATGTGGAGAAAGGGGCTCTAACACTATTAGCTCTACTAGCAGTTAAACAACTGAAACAAAGAAAAAGGTTTTGCAAGTCGTCCTGCAAGAGGAAGTTGGGTGGATAACAATGAGACTATGGTTTCTGCAGACGATTCTTTGGACAGAATCTGTGCTAGGAGAAGACTAATGAATAAGAAGAATCAGCAAGGTAGGGTGATTTATGAGGTAATGCAAGAGAGCATCACAATCAAGCAATCTAATGAAGTTTAGGTGACTCTTAACAGCTAAAGTTCGTTCATTCCTCCCATCCAATAAGTTCAATAAGCAATAGCTCCAGAAGTGTTGCTTCAGGTGCCACCTTTTGTATTGCCGTTCATGGTCATGGGGAACTCTGCTATGAAAGAGATGAATGCCCCTACTCAAAAAGCTTGGATTTATGAAATTAATGAGATGTATCACGCCTGTTCTATAGTCTTCAACATGCTTATGTTTAATGCACAAGGACAGAACCTCTCCTTGTACAAGGAAAACACTGAACAGCCAAAACAAAACCTGCACTGAGCTGATCCGGAATGAAAAGATGAAATAGATGGAGAGAAGCATGACTGTGGTGGTGTTTAACCGCTTGAAAAAGGATCAATTCAAGTTCTAAAGGAGCAAGGTTAACGCGCGAAAGAAATACTTGATAAACCAAAAACTAGCAGTGAGAATAAGATTTGCCAACAAGCGTTTGAGGAGGAGGCAACTCTTGCTTTTGTACAAGTTGTTCCTCCTCTCTTCTCTTGTACTTCAGATGTGCCTGCTTCTGCTAGTGTTAGAAATGCTCCTCTTCCTGACGTCTGCTGGCATTGACAGTGCTCCTCCTTCTGATCTTGCTACCGTTGTGAGTAGTGCTCCTCATATTGATGATAATGCGGCTGTGCTTCCTTCATATACAATACTGGATGGTGCGATAAGAGTAACCGAGCCTGCAAAGGCTCCTAATGAATATGTTATGGCTGAAGATTTTGACTGAATTTTACTTGACATGGTTGGATCCATTGATATACTATTATGCTTTAAGATAACTCTTGAAATCCTAAATTTTTGGCCGGCTGCGTCAACTATGATGCTTGAATAAATAAAATAATGAAAATTGAACCCCATAGACTGGATTATTAATGATGTTTCTAAGTGTTCGTAAAAAAATTGTACATTTACCCCACTTCAATGAAAAAAGGATTTAAAATAGAAATAATTCCAAACAACTTAAACACAGAATGAAATAAAATAAAAAGCTAGAATGGCCCAAATGCACCATTTAACAGTGCACTCTATTATAAACAATCACAACAAATCGTAACGCAGAAGAGCATCTTAAAATATATATATATACAGACAACATCCGCAGACTAGGGTTAAACCCAAATCTGAATAACACGGAAAAAGTGAGAGACCCAGTTTCCACGAAATTTCAGCAATCATAAATAGATGACCATACAGCTTGGCAAGTTCTAGCTACAAATAGAACGAAATAAACTTAACCTGGGAGGTACAACTTGTAGTAGAATATGAGTAAGAGCATAATATTTGGGATAACAAAAGTCCATGTAGGTGGTCGCCCAAACACAGGAGGCTTCCTCTTCCTTTCCATTGGAAGCATGTGTGTCACATATGCTTCTTCTGCACTTATAATTGATCTGTAACGAAGCTCGAACCCTGCAGCTGGTCTTGGATTATGTCTGCCTGGTGACCTGAACCGCCATATTTTGTTGAAACAACTAGAGACCTTCGTCTTTAATGCGTGGAAATAATAATTGTTGTAGAATGAGTAGTCATGGTGATGTTGTAGGAATTTAATAGAGCGTGCATGTGAGAAAAATGGATCGTAAGGGGAAGGATTGGGATGTAAGAGGAGGTAATGTACAGTACTGGTTGTTTGCTTCCAGTTTTCTTTATCCATGGATAGTTGCTGTCTGATCTGTTACCTACAAGAATAAAAGATCCAATTGATTTTAATGGTAATAGAGTTGTGAAGACCTACAAATAACATTACGGCACTAACATGAATTATTTAAATTTTTCTCTTGTTATTATTATTAATTTATTTATTTATACGATTTTTATCTTTATATTTATGAAAAAATAATATAATTAATAATTCTCCAAGAGATTCTCGGTCGTGATTTTCTTGAAGAAGTAGCTAATCAATAGATGAATTTGGAGATTTCATCTATGTTTGTGAGTAACATCCTCATCATTACAAGCAACATTACATGTGAGAAGGAGATAATGAAAGCTCATGGTAGGTTTTACATTAGGAAAAATTGGTAAAAGGTTAATCTATTAATGCTCTATTTTCTCCCATGCATAGGGAATGAATTTAAAGGTCTAGTATTTATGCATATGGTAAAAACATTGAGGTAATCATGGAAGTGTTGATAAAGGAGGAGGCAGTCATTTAGTGTTTCTACATGATAAGAAAGGCACATTCTTATCAATTGACAATGAAGGTTGCAAAACTTTGCAGGTCAAAAAAATCACCTCCTATTAGGAAAGGTTTAATGTTGTCAAGGCTGAGAAAGCTATAAAATTCTTGGTAAGTTGTGCAACTATAGATGAGAATCATTATGGATTATATAGTTGTGTCTCTAGAATGCTCTAGTTTTTAAAAAAATTGCCCCATAATTTTTAGTTGTTTGTATGTTTATATTTTTCTTCAATTAGCTCATCTAAGTTTGTAGTTGTTACTTAAGTTGGTTTTGAATAGTGTTCATGTGAACTCTTCTAGGTTCTTCCCTATGCTCTGTAATGAGAATATGCTATTATGGTCAACCTTTTAGACATAATTGTGTATCTTTTATTATCTTAACTTCTAATATAAAGGGAGAATGCCCTTACCCCTTGCTTGATTTATCTTTAAAATATATAATTATTGTAAGTATATGAAATCAATTAACCAATTAACATCAAATCGAGCTTTAAAACTAAATAAATGATCAATCAATTACACCATTTCAATGAAATTCATTTGTCAATCAACAACTAGATTCAATTCAAAGCATTTAAAGAACAAATAAGAATGCAAATAATCTAACTATTGATGCAAACCTCAATCCCATTGTGAGATTATGTTCAAAGTGGATGTGAAGTGCTCAATTCAAAACAAAATCCATAATGTTGCAAAGCAAATTGATGAAAATTGGACTAAATGATTCACAAAAGAGCTCTCAAATTGATCAAAATTGAATAATCAATTCAAGAGAGTAAGTTTGTATAAAACTTGTGAATGAATTATTATGTGAAATGGTATGTTATTTATAGAATTTGGGAATCATGATCAATGGTCAAGATGAAAAATGGTGATCAAGGGATGAAATCGAATGAGAGAAGTGAACATGGATAAAAGATGGATTAAAAGGTTGATAATCAATGAGACATGGATCAAGGATCAGATCAATGGTCTAAAATCCATGAGAGACTCAACAAATTCCTTAAATTTTAGGAACTATGTTGGAGATATTTTCATGAGGAGGGAAATATTTGAATTCAAATTGAAGGAATATTCTATGAGAATATTCTTTCAATTAATGGAGGGATTAGAAGAAATTAGTCAATTAAATAATTAAGAAATTTTAATTGTGCAAGTGGAGGGAATTTAGGGATTTAATTAAATAATTAGAAATCTTTAATCAAAGTGGGATTTTGGACATTTAATTAAATAATTTGGATTATTTAATCAAATGAGAGGACTTAGGAGATTCAATTAAATAATTTGCATTATTTAATCAAATTAGATGAAAATTAGTGTGAAAGGGAGAATTAATCAAATAATATTAATTATCTGATTACTAGAGGAAAATGGTGAATTTAATTAAACAATTGACATTACTTAATTAAATAGATGAAAATGAGTGAATTGGGATAGAAACAATGTTAGTAAGTGAAATCAAGTGTGTGATATACTTAGGACATTTCCATGTGTCTACATTTGCCCCTATTTGAAGCGAGGTACCCGATGCATTACTTCAAAGAACTGATACTACTCAAATCAAAAAAAAAAAAATTAAAAATTTCTTGATGTCCCACTATACCCGAACGAATGATAAAATATTGGTATGCTACCCCCTCGAGAGATCAAGTGAAAAAAACTATATTTTGGTTGAGCTCGCGACATTATGATAGGATTAGCTCAGCTACATAGAATATGAAAAACAAGTCCTAAAAAGGCTTAGATACTGACCAAGATGCATAAAAGGCTAGAAAAATGAGTTTTAGGGTCAAAACCCTAGGTTTGGGTAGGTATATATGCTCATTTTAGGAAACTTTCAACTCATTTGCATTCTTTGCTTTTGAAAATTCTTAAGTCCTTAGAGAGATTTGTGAGAGATCTACTTAGAGCACCTGTTACAATGGAGTTTGTTGTGCATGCTAGACATCAATACAACCAAGTCTGTGAGTTCCAACACCCTCCTGGGTCAAGTGGTCGGGTATGTACTTTGAAAAAACCTCCTCATACTTTTTCCTAATTAGCAAAATGTAGGGTAGAACGTAGGGAAACAAAAACGTTGAATTTCATTTTTGTGTGCCTTTGTCACCAATGTTGTGCCTTTGTACAAAGGCATGGATTCTCTACAAAGATGCGAGGGTTAGAATTTTAGGGTTGCGCCATTGAATTTTTTTAGAGCCATTGTATTGCGCTTTTGCAAGAAACCTACACGATTGTATTTTGGAAACAATATGTGCTTTTGCAATAAAGTTGTGCATATGTAAAATGATAGATGAGCACTTTGTATTGTATGCAAGCAAATTCCTAGTCTAAAAATATAAAACAAACGAAATGAAATGCAATAAAAGGAAAACACAAGACACTTCAAGATTGGTCTAGTTGAATCTAAATAAACTACAACAAAAACAAAGAAGTTACCTTGTCTAGATTAACTCCTTGGTTGGCCCTTGATTTCGTTGAAGATGTGTGCTCCTTGCTTGATATAGTGACTCAAAATGTATGCAAATGATAGAGATCGTGGTGGTGGATGTAATGGTAGTGTTAGCTAGCATATTGGATGCAATATGAGGCTTGAAAATGGCTGCAACAATGGAGGTAGTGTATGAGAGCTTGAGTGCTTGAAATTTTGCTAAGTGTGTGTTGTGTGAATGAAGCAATTTTCATTACTTTTAGGGAAAATCCTCCAAAATAATGGAGGGTTGAGATCAATTCTAGGGCAAGATATCAAGGGTTGAGATGTCCCATCTCATGAAGACATGTGGAAACCTAGGTGGAAAGGATGGGATGAGGTGGCAATGAGGTGGAGGTGAAGTGGAGGTACTTGCAAGTACTTTGGGAATGGGCAAGATCTCCTCATAAAGGAGTTTCTTGTCCATTTGTACAAAGGCATGTAATGAGAGGACAAGAGAGGAATTAAAATTTCCTCAAAAATCCTCATGGGGATTGAAAAAGGAATAAAAATTTCCTTATGGGGAGAAGTGAGGAATTAAAAACTCCTCAAAATGCATAGGGGGAATAAATTGGAATTTAAAATTCCAAAGGGTATGGGGATGAATTCTCCAAATGGAGAAAGTCATTAATAGAGTTGACTAAGGGTAGATTCCATAAATGGGATAAGGATTACATTAGGTCTAATAATTGATTTAGGTTGTGCAAATGAGGGATTATGTGAACTAATCCTGATTATGAGCCTCTTGCATTTTATGGAGGATGTGACCCTAATCATGATTAGGAATGTGCACACCTTAATTTAAGATTAAGTGGGCTAATCAAGATTAAGGAAAATGTTGGAGGATGGGACAAGGAGAGAGAAAATGGATGGATTAAAAATTGATTTTAATTCATTTGGGAAAGGTGACAATTAAATAAATTGGACTATTTATTTAATTTAGAGAGGAAAAGGGGTAAGGTATTTAATTAACTAATTAAACACCTTAGAGGACATTAGGAACAAGATAAATATTAACCAAATAATAAATTATTTAATTAATATGGTCTATAGGGTAAGGGATGGAAGAACATAAGAGAAAATTTGACCATATGGGGTGGTCAAATTCAGGTGTCTACATTTTGCCCCTCTTCAAAATATCATTAAAATAACGGTGTTTTGAAGAAAAATAAAATGTAGATGACTCGATAGAAGAAGAGAACTCTAGTAGATGCCTTGGTATCGTAGGGAAATGGATAAGGAGGAGAAATGCAACAATATGGTAAGGTATGCCCCCTCGAGAGGGTGGATGGGGAAGAAAAGGGGCCCTGGATGACTTCTCGATATGGAGAAATGGAGGGTACCACGTGGTAAAGAATGAAAAACCATGAAAAATGGCCTTTGAATAGAAAAAAATAGACAAACGGGGTGCAAATGGTAGCCTACGAAAGAATTAGGGCAAAAGGATTAAAAAAGGTTTAAAATACCCAAAAATTAACAATGCTAATTAGGGTTAAAAAGCTAAAACCTATAAATAGTAAATTTGAAAAGTTACTATTCACTTGGTTTTTATTGTGCACACATGGTGAAGAGTGACTAGGCAATCGAGTGTGAGAGGTGACGAGACGAGCAAGTGAGATGACGAAGGAGGAGATCATTCACCGAGCGAACACCGTTCAAGATTTCTACCATCGATATGTCATGCTCCAACAGGTAGGCATTAAAACCTAACTTTGTCATTTGAATTTTCAATTTTTGCACATGTTTTTATGCTTTTTAGGATTGGGGAGGGTAGGCTAGGAAGAAACATGTGCACTGCAGAAGGGCAGATTCGCCCTTCCAAGAGAGCGCGTTCACCTCTATAGTCCAAAAGGTGAATGCGCTGTGGGGGACGGGCGAATGTCGTCTATAGGGGCAGATGTGCGGGGACAAAGGTGATTGTGAAATCGCCTAAAGAGGGAATAGGTGATTGTGAAATTGCCTGAAAGGAGAATGGGCAGATGTGTGATGGCACAGGGGTGGACGCGTGACGGAGGGGCGATTGCTAAATCGTCCCTCAAGGGAAAGGGCGAGGGCGCATTTTCCCAAAAGGGAAAGAGGCGAATGCAAATTCGTCTGTTGGGGAAAAGGGGTTGAACAAGCGAATACGTATTCGCCCGTGGGGAAAAGGCGTGAACTTGCTTGTAGGGAAGGGAAAAGGCGAACCTACCAAGCTGATCGACAAAGTTGCCAAGGGAGAAATACAGGGGTGAATGCGCTAAACCGATATGGGTGAACGTGTGAAAAGGATGGAAGGGGCGAATTCACTTCCTACAGAGGTGAATTTGCAAAACATGGAATAGGAAAAAATATGGGGACTAGAAGAAAAATGACAAGGAAAGATCTAATAGATGGCTGGGTAGATGCAGAGTATAGACACACTAAAGATAGGGGAGAGGCACTCGATTTCACTCACCACTAATGGTTTCACACCAACAGACCATGAGACCTTGGACTGAGCAGAACTACTACACATGATAGCATTCCTAGCGATTAGAGTGCACAAACCAATACTAACTGCACTGATGGAGAGATGGAGCTTTGATACATGGAATTTTCTCCTCCTGACTGGGGAGATGATAGTTACATTAGAGGATTTTGAGATTGTTGATTTGAGGCCACCTAGTGAGCGGAGGGGTGAGACGGTCATTGGAGCAAAGCCTACGGGCCGTATTCAGGATTGCAAACCCTCCCTACCAGGGGATGGAGTTGGATATCGATGCATGCATCAGGACCGCACTACCACTGTCATTATTCTTGTGTTCCTTGATTAGTGGGATCCTCCTCTCGAATAGGAGTGGGAGATTTTTTAGCCTCGAGATGCTTGAGGTGGTACAACATATAGTGGAGAGGAGATAGGGGTATTCGCATGGGGACCGTGCGTATTAGCTCAACTCTATAGGGACATGCATGGGGTGTGCTACAGAGGAGCAGTCAGTGTTACACATGTCACCCTACTATAGGTGTGGGCATGGGAGCACATTAGAATCACTAGACCAAACATTTTGATGCCTACTCAGCAAATGGAGGGCCTACCAGTGGCATTCGATTATGTAGGGATATTGCATTATAGAGAAGTATCAAGCCTAGAGCATTGGAGGCAAGTATTTGATGATATGACTATAGCTTAGATAGTGTGGCGACCGTATGTCGACCAAGATTTCAGGGATTGGAGGGTAGATGAAGTATAGGAATTTCATGTTTACACATTGTTACTTGAGCTATACAAGCTTGATCGGGTGACCAGGCAGTTTGGCATCCGACAAGGCATCCTCTTACCAGAGGGGAGATTGAAACACATCACCCTTGAGAGAGGATGGGGGAAGATAGTGCCAACTGACAAGGCGAGGTAGTAGTGGGATCAGCTGGGGGAGTCGAGATGGGGATGGAGAGGAGGGCCCAATGATCCTGGTGTCACTTAAATATATGCAACATGGTGGCAGGGGAGACTATCGATGAAGATCACACCAATCTAGCCCATTGAGCCAACAGTGGGGTTCAGGGACGAGGAGGTGGAGGAGAGGCCCCAGAGGAGGCGAAGAGTGGATGGATAGAGGGGAGAGGAGGAGGCAGTGCAAGAGGAGGGGAGGTAGGAGATGGAGGTGGACATGTCGAAGGTGGTAGAGAGGGCATTAGTGGTGTACCAAGGACTACCAACAAAGGACCCCGTCATCAGGTCAGCAGGTGCATAGTCATGTATTGGGATTCTACAGCACAGGTTGAGGCAGTCTAAGGCCGAGAGGGAGCGACTACAAACTGAGGTGGATAGACTGCGAGAAGGAGAGGGAGGAGGAGAGGATGGAGAAGCGGTGGAGAGGGATGGGTTGCGCTAGGAGGTAGAGAGGTTGCAGGGTTTATTGGAGGCCGCCCAAGGGAAGAGGGATGAGGCATTAGGGTTAGTGGAGCGGGTAGGGCGACAACTAGAGTGAGCACAATGACTATTTGAGGCCATGCATAGGCAATGAGATGACGTCGTGAGGTGTGCAGGGCTAGTAGAGACATAAATGTAGATCCTACAAGGGGAGAGGAACGAAGCGGTCGGTGAGCAAAGGTCATGAAGAGGAAAATAGGGGATGATGGGGTGTTGGCATTTCAATTAGCACCTCTAGAGTGCTTATTGGAAACAAACAGCTATTGCAAGTGTTTTAGTACTGCTCTTCAAATTATAGAGAGGAATATCTCTCTTTGTTGATGTTCTATGTAAAAAAGGTGTACTAAGGTTCTTATCTTTTTTACTCAGTGGCAGGACACAAGGGTCCATAAACACAATGCGTCATAGCTAATATTTTCTCTAGTTTTCATAGATCTTAACTATGACTAAACTAGCTTCTAAACTATCCTACCTCCTCAAGATAAACAGAGCATGAGGGCATAGGAGCAAAATGGATGGGTGGGATCACTTGAATCCTCCGTCTTCGTAGAATATGGTCGAGGCTTTGAACTCTCGGATATACGCTTGGGATAAGGTTTTATGCAAGTGAACACTCTTTATGGTAGGCTAGATCAGAGACTTGCCAAGGAGGAGGAACCCCTGTCCGAGGTATAGGCTTGGAAACAACAAGGTATGATGATTCGGCTAACAAGATTCCTGAGGAGGTGACGACACCTATCCAAAGTGTAGGTTGAAAGACATTTCATTAAACAACATCAAATGATAGCAATCGATGACAAACTATCCAAGGAGGAGGAACCCCTATCTGAGGAGGAGATTGAAACAATAAACTATTTGAGAAAAAAGACGTTGGATCAACTCAAAACTTTAGATCAAATATGCATATGCCATCTGACTTTCTTCTTCAAGCTTCACCAAAGAATTACAAAGGTTGGGACAGCAAAGGCACAAAATCATGCATAATTACGATGAACCAACATTCTCTCATCCAAGAGTGAACAAATACAAACAAGCAAACTTTGGCAACAATGGCGCAACAATTTTTCCTAGCAAATAAAAGTTAAACAAATAATGAGCCCAAGGCTCTTATTTATAGAAACTCAAAGGAGTAGGAAACCCTAAAGTCTCCTTGAGTTAATAATCAGTTCTTGCCAATCAACAAGATTTATTCCTATGTCTAAAAGTAGGAGAGAAAGTAGATAACTAGAAATCTACTTCAGTTAACTGAAACTAAACAAAAGTCAAACTGGAAGTCTACCTCAATTGACTAACACCTAACTAAAAATGAACTTAAATTACAAACGTGTCTCCAAAATAGACATCCACCTTTAAAGGAGATCTGAGATCCATGAATTGCGGGAGTCAATTAGACATCCTTGATTAGTGGGATCTGACATGCATGATCTGTGGAGATCTGGAGTCAACTTGAAAAGGGGCATCAAGTTGACTTCAGTCATAGTTATTGCTACTTTGGAGGATAGGACATCCTTCTTGAGGTGCTTGACACCTCATCACTATTGGTCAATGATTTTTTATCCATTTGTTGACTTCTTCTGCCTTACATAATCTGCTTTTGATATTCAACCTTCTTTGCAGCTGCGTCATTTAGACTTTTTGACATGAATTATGGAAGGTAATGTGATAGTAACCTGATGGCGGCTCTGTATTTGAACTGACTACCTTTCGTATTTGGCTATCCATTGAATGATGATGTCATGCATGCCTTCCAAGGCATCCAACTTGAATACAGCCTTTACTTGATGCATGTTTGTGTCAAGTGTTTTCATGAAATCGTGAAGTAGGACCATTTTGGTCTTGATTTTAACTTGAGAGTACTACACTCTGAAAAACTTGATCACTGCCTGTAAACACGAATACGTTCAGACAAATTTTGAAAACCCTTAAAAATAGTCATCCGCTGAGAAGTATTTTTTCGAGAAAAATCTGGCACATGGGTTTTGTTCGTGCTTCAATGCTGAACAAACCCAATTCCTTGGATTTTTTATTTGGAGACTTTTCTAAAAAGATTCCTAAAATAGGGGTAGCAAGTTTGTTGATTCTGGCAAATCTGAAAAGATGGGTTTCACTGGAAAATTACGCTGATCATACCCAGTTGACCAGATCTGAGGTGGCCTACTGTTTTTTGTGACATGCAAGAATTTTAAGACAAAAGAGAGGAAATAGACAAGAGGGGGATTGAAATTTATTATCTGCCTCTTTGCAAAAATCTACCTCTAAATTCAACCTCAGAGAAGAAAAATCCTTACTGCTACTGATCTTCAAAAAATATTGAAGAACGGTCCAAAACCCCTGCCAAATCTGAAAAAGACGTCCTTGGGAGTAATTTGTTGTTTTGATCTTCAACCTACAAAAGAAATAATGAAGAATAGTGCCTTGATGCTTTGATATGTCAAATTGGAATTACAAGCATCAATTGGGCATCCAGCTCATGATTGAGCCTGATTTGGAGTTCTAAAAGATGATTTCCACTGATCGTGGAGTGTTTGGCCTCTTTTTGCCTCCAAAATTTGTTAACTCAAGTCAACATATTTCTTTTGATCTTTTTTTGGCGTCCCTTCTTGGATGTTGAGCATTTTCATCATTTTTTTCAGGCTAAAGTGCCTCTGTTTGATCTTCGCTCCTAATTGTTTCATTGATCTTCGACAACTGCTAATGGACTTGTTGTCAAGATGGGACCATACTAAAGAGATATGCTTGGGAGTCATTAACTCAGAAAACTGAGTTTGAGCCTTATGATAAAAGGGCACCTTTCTCCAAGAGGGGCACTTTTAGCTTTGCCTTAGTCATTTTTATGATTGTCCTTCGTTTTGGCCTTTTTAGACCCTTCGTACTTTGATCTGATGTCAACGCTAATTGATGAGTCGGATAACCCTAATTGATCGTGCGTCAGGTAACCAGCTTTGTCTTGGAAAGGATGACTGACTGCTCAACTTCTGATAGCAAGTTTAGGTCCATTGAATCTAAGGGCTCCCCTGGCCAACAGGGGGCGCCTTTGACCTTTTGACTGATTTTATCCATGTTGAAAACTACCTGCCTTGATCTCTGTCATCAGATGACTTAATTTTTAGATTCCCTTGTTGGCAGTCTTGTTGTTGGGATCAATCAAAGTGAAGAAGATTGTCCTGGAGGTCGTTGAGCAAACTGATTGCATCTACACCTTCAAAAGACTGGGTGCCTTTCTTCAAGAGGGGCGCTTTTCTTTTGTACTTAGCCAATTTCTTGGTGTGTTCTCTCAGTCTTCTCCTTTGGCATTTTTTGCTTGATCTCAGCATCTTACCATTTGGCGTGTCCTGTGAACATATTGTTAGATTGATCGCATAGCTAGGAGAGAGCTGAACAAATGTTATGTATAGAGTAGTGGTTGGAAACTTCATCAAGTGCCTCAGATTCAAGGGCGCCCCTGGCCAGAAGGGGCGCCTTTGCTTTGCTATGCATTGATTTTCACTCCATTTGGCATGCTTTGACGATCAACCATTGTTGACATTTGATATGTCTTGCAGGCTGACAATTAGATTCACTGAGAAGTTGAGCTGATGTTGGAGAGATTACCTGAAGATAGGATTTTTTTAACAGCTGAGATCTAGAGCATTTAATTCAAGGGTGCCCCTGGTCAACAGGGGCATCTTTTCTCATGTTTGACTACCATTTGATAACCCTATCATAGCAACATCTCCTGACTTTTCTAGCGTTTGTCGTTGATCGATGAACTAGATGACTTAGCTTGACAGTGTGTTGGAAAGCCAACAAGAACACGGAGAAGATGACTAACTTGGTGAATGTTGATTATTTCTTTTGATCTTTTGGAATCAAGGGTTCCTTTCTTCAACAGGGGCGCCTTTTAGGTGCAAGTTCATCATTTGCTTTGAAAAACTTCATCTCTTCATGCTTCACATTCATTATGCCTCATGTCTGTCTCAAGCATTGTTGTTGACGATGTAGACACGTGCATCTTTATAATCACCTTCATCATGTTGCATGTATGGGTGTTGGAAAAATGACTAAGGCATTCAACTACACAACCTTCTTGGTAGCAAGGCGTTCATTTTCCAGACTTAGTCAATTTTCAGCATTTTTCACTTTTGAAAATCCCCTTCATTGCAAAGCATCTTTTTGAGCATTTTCGCCATGGTTTCTTCGTTGAAGCTTTTGAAGCTTTACTTTCAGCACCTGGTACTGGCCAATCTGCCACTAATGGCTGCAGAGCTCCTAACTTTATTCCTGAAAAATGAAAATAGACCCACCAAAGTAAAACTAACTTTTTTGGTGATTTTGACTTGACCAGTGTGATCATGAAGTCAATTCATCCTATCAAAATCATTTTCAACTAATTTCGGCAAGGTCCTATTTTCAGGGGTTTCCCTAAAAATAGGGGCACGAGACCCTAATTTTCAAAATTTTAGAATTTTGCACACATGTTCCTTGATAGAAACCCACAAAGACCTTATGTTTGGTTTGACCTAAAATAGACTTTTGATGACATTTTTACATGATTTGGCTCAATTTAAGTAGAATGCCAAAAAAATTATTTTGGGTACAACACGGGGTGCAAAGAGAGAGGGGTGAGGCGGTAGCACACGTCAAGCGAGCAAAGGCAAATGTACAAAGCCTAAGGTTATCCCAAGACATCTGGGAGCAGGAGCGGAGCAGGATACAGGCTGACAGAGATCGATACAAACATGAGAGAGATGTCTTCAGGTCCCAGAGCTCCTAGGAGATAGGATATTGGATGGATGTTTATTATAGTGAGGTGCCAGATCCAGCATAAAGAGTATTGTCCTATTCAGAGGTGTTTAGGAGGGTAGCACCATCATAGTCAGGTCCATCTAGATCAAGCTCAACAATGCCATCTAGGTTAGTGGAGATAGGGAGGAGAGATCCTGGATCACCCCAACGATCCAACGTAGCTAGTAGCAGAGGAGGGTAGGGATGACAAGGAGGATAGGGTTGATAGGGGGACAAATGATAGGCATAGGGTCCTAGTTTTGACAGGTGCATGACGGGAAGTGTACATAGATGTAGAGATGAGACACAAATTCTTTTGTATAGATTCTTAGACAGATTGAGTCAAAGATTCTTTTGATTCTTTCCAATTCAGGATACATGACGTGTTAGGTGTACCCATATGTATTTGTACATTTGATTTCCTCTGCACATGTATTTTATTATGTGATGGATATTATATGGACTGTGGACTTTATTATGGATATTATGGATGTTGTGATGGACATTACAGACTTTTATTATGGGCTATGTGATTGACATTATATTTTGATATATATATATATGATATGTTAGATTATGATGGTGCTCTATAGATGATATGCATGTGATGCTTTGATATTCGTTATGCATATATGTATGATTATGATGATGGTAAATGTATTTACAATGACATGCATGATATGGATGTTATGGATTATGTCTAACATTTTATGATGCAGGATGTGATGCTCGATGGTTTATGACTTATAATATGGATATGATACTAATAATTTGTGACACAGATGGTGATGTGATTGTGATTTATTTTGTATGCATATGGGATTGTGACATGTATTTATGCATGACATGGATGTTCATGGATTAAATTTTAATGTTCAATTATGAATGTATGGTATGCATAATGTGATGGATGGACTGTATGTATGTAATGTAATAAAATGCATTTAATGAAATGAACATAATGCAAAAGATTAAGATGCTTAGAAGAATGAATCTATATTAATCTAAACAACTTAAAAATTATAATGAAAATGAAAATGCAATGGATTAAGATTCTTAGAATAACAAATCTATATGATTCCAAACAACTTAAAATGAAATGATATGATAATGCAAAAATGAGACTGTATTGAAACCGAATGGAATGATAAAGAAACAAATAATGCAATGTAACAAAATGATAATGAAATTGATAATGTGATGTAATGAAATGGATTAAGATGCTTAGAATAATAAATCTATATTATTCCAAACAACTTAAAATGAAAAAGAAAATGAGAATGTACAAAATGAAATGGATAATGCAATCTAATGAAATGGGTAATGAAATTGATAATGCAACCTAATGAAATGCTAATGAAATGGATAAAATAATTAATAAAAAGGATAATAAAATGTAATGGAATGAACCTAAATGATAACAAACTTTCAAAATGAAATGAATAATGATGGGTGATATAGTGCACTTGTCAAAAACTGTAGAGACCCTGATAGGAAGAATGGGTGGGGGATATCATTTTGCACAACCAAAAATCAAAGATCATGGGATAGGGGAAATGGATCAGGATAGATGAAATGAAATGGGAAGATGAATGAAATACAAATCTAATGTTGTTCTACCATATCAAGAGCATTGAATTTTACTATCGCATAGGACACGATGGGCCAGGGTATGAAGAACCAAGGTTGATTAGTGTCCAATGTGTAGGATTGACACAACACACAAGAAGGTTATTCCAACACCCAAAAGATGTGAGGGCTTTGGATGGGCCTGATGCTGGAATAACCACAAGCACAAAGGATTCCCCAGCATAACACAAGACCATAGGGATCTTAGTGGGTACTACGCGAGACAACTAAGAAGACAAGATCATGTAGAAAATCAAGATAATGCCCCTATGTTTACTAGTCAAAGTGCACCATGATATGATGTATCATGGCGACCCTGACTAGGTATAATAGGAAGCTCAAATGATAAAAAAATTGCCAAAAATACCAAAATATCACAATAAATTTCAAATATCCTTTACCATAGGACCAATAGGTGAATGGGATTGATGCGATCTGATATGAGGAAGGATACATCCTGCTAAGACCAAAGATGGATGGGGGTAGATTACTCGATTAACATGACTCGAGATACTTAAAATATATTGAACCTCATGGTATCAATGGATTTTGTTATTAGGAACTAGCTAAATAGGGACACACTTGATGACACAACACAAAACCAAGACACACCCTTAGGACAGACCTAGGGTCTCGAGGGCTGATCAAATGATTAACCTTGCCTATGTGAAAGCATAGAGATCTCATAGTTTGATAAAATGACTGATGACTGATGATGGATAAAATGAAAAGAGGACAATGATGACTCAAACGAATGGACAAAATCTAGGATCAGACAGATGAATGATGGGGACCGACACAAAAGGATAGACTAAAGCCTCGAGGGCTCATCAAAGATGGACTCGCCTATGTGAAAGCACAAAGGCAATGTAATTCGACAAAAGGACTGAGATGACATGAGACCTAATTATAAAAGAAACAATGAAGGATCCTAGATGGGGATGCAAGATCAATGACACGACACCATATACAAGCGATGAAATCTCAGTATTTAGGATAGTAGATCTAAACCGTCTAATGCTCAATCAAAATATACCAAGGGGTGGATGAGAGGAGGTTGATGGATGGTGGATGTGATAGGATGTGTGGATAGGATGGATAGGGATGCAAGCATATAGGAAAGTGGGATGCAAGGTAGATAATGATTAAGCCCTTTACGAATGGTGCATGTTGCCAAGTTTTCACCAATCATACTTATCCAAGGCACCACCAAGGGTAGTTTTTACCATAGGATGATTTATTTCTCTTTATTATTTTTGGATTTGTTTGACATATTTATTTATTTTTGTATTTTTCTAGATTTTTTACTTTTTTGGTATTTTCTAGGTGGGGTAACCCAGCTGACTCAAGTGTAAAACCATTTTAGATGCATGATATTGATGGGTTCCTCCAAGGGTTCCCTCTTAGGTGTAGCAAGATGATATGCTCATGAACCATATTTTGCAGTGATGACATATGGACCCAACCAAATAGCTTCAAATTTTCCTTTCTTCTCTCGATCATGTTGGGTGCATTGATTCTCCTTGAGAACTAGATCACCAACCTGAAACTAATGAGGAGGAGCCTTCTTATTATAGCTCCTCCTAAGTCAATTTTGATAATCCTGAAGATGATTTTAAGCCTTAAGATGCTTCTCATTGAGGAGTTCCAACTGACTCATATGTGCAACACGAGGTTCTTCATCACTAATTAGGTTCTTTAGAGAGATGCAGAGTGATGGGATATCAAATTCTATTGACAAGATGTCATTGGTGCCATAGACAAAGGAATATGGGGTTGCAATAGTAGGGGTGTGGATGGATTTTCGGTAATCCCAAAGGGTAGTATTAAGATGGAGGTGCCAATCATGACCAATATTATTGACAACCTTCTTAAATATTTTGATTTGAGTTTTGTTGGTAACCTCAGCTTGTCCATTACCTTGAGGGTAATAGGGTGTGGACCAACAATGCTATATATGGTATGTTTCATATATGAGTCACATATACTAGTTTTTGAAAGGTTTTCCATTGTTGATAATGATAGTGGTGAGGATACCCTATCTGTAGAGAATATGGTAAATGATGAATTTGGATATCTGAATGCCAGTGATTTGGGAAAGTGGAATTGCTTCCACCCACTTGGTGAAATAGTTGGTGGTGGTGATTATGAAAGTATGGCCATCGGATGATGGAGGATAGATCTTTCTAACCAAGTTGAGACCCCACTATGAAAAAGGCCACGACGCAATGATAGGTTGCAGGTCTTGTGCAGAAGCATGTATCAGATCTGCATGTTGCTAACATTGTAAGCATTTTTTGATAAACTCAAAAGCATTGTGTTCCATACTTGGACAATAATATCTTGTTATGAGAAGCTTCTTTGCCAAGGCCATCCCATTTGTATGGGCCCCACAAACACCGCTATGCACTTCATTTAATGCAATATGAGATTCTGATTTGCTTAGACATCGAAGAAGAGTGCCATCATACCCCCTATGATAAAGTGTATCACCTATGATTGTGTAATGGGAAGTGCATTGGATAAAGGATTGATGTTGGTTACGATTAAGATTGAAGGGGAGAATCTTATCATGGAGGTAGGTGTATATGTCATGGTACCAGAGAGATTGGGGACCTACGATGTCGCACACCATTTCATTATTTGGAATGTCATATGCTAAGATTAGTAATTATTCAACCAAGAACTCACAATTTATTAAATCTTGAGGCATGTTTATAAGGGAACCAATTGTGGCCATTGCATCAGTAGCCTTGTTTTACAATCTAGGGAATTGTTCAAACTGGATATGACTTAAGTACTTCTTAAAGTCATTGACCATGCACTTATAAGGGAGAACCTTATCGTCCTTAGTCTGAAACTCACCATGGACCTGTTTGATTATGAGTTGGGAGTCTCCATAAACATGAAGATGCCTTATGTTCTATTAGACTACAATTCTAAGACCCGCGATCAATGCTTCATATTCAACAATATTATTCATGGATGGAAAATCCAATCTAAATGACTTTGGGATATAGTCACCTTATGGAGTGATGAAGAGGATACCTACTCCAGCTCCATTCTGCATGTAGGAACCATCAAAGTAAAGTTTCTAGATGTCTGATTCTGAAATAGTGAAGACATACTCATCGAAAAATTCTGCCACTAAAGGATAAGCATCCACAATGGGGGCATTAGCCAATTGATCTGCAATTACTTGCCCCTTAATTAATTTTTGATCTACATACTCAATGTCAAATTCACTAAGGAGCATAACCCACTTAGCCATGCGGCCAGTCAATGATGTTCTTGATAATAAATATTTGAGTGGGTCAACTTTAGAGATCAATTTGATTGGATGGTTGAGCATATAATGTCATAGCTTTTGGGAATTGAAAACAACCACCAAACAAGATTTTTCCATGTAAGAATAATTGAGCTCATATCCTAGTAATGTTCTTCTGATATAGTAAATGTCTCTTTCTTTTGAGGACTCATCATGTTGTGCCAATAGTGCCCCCAGTGCAACTGCAGTAGCTGAAATATATAACAACAATGGTTTGCCTGGAATGGGGGGCATCAAAAGAGGTGAATTTTCAAGATATGCTTTGATTTTATCAAAGCCCTGTTGGCATGGAGGATCCTATTTAAAGATTGTATCCTTGCATAGGAGGTGAGTAAAAGGGTGACACTTATCTGCAAATTGGGTGATGAAGCACCTAATGGACTATAATTTCCCTTGTAGGCTTCTTAATTGCTTGAGATTCCTGGGTGGGGGCATTTCCATTATAGCTTTAACCTTTGTAGGATTGACCTCAATAACCCTTCTAGACACGATGAAGCCTAGAAACTTGTTGGAGGTGACGCCGAAGACACACTTCTTAGGATTTAATTGTAGCTTATACTGTTCCAACAAATCAAAAATTTGTCTCAAGACTTTAGGGTGATCCTCTCTAGTTTTTGACTTTCCCAAGAGATCATCAACATAGTCTTCCATTATGATATGGATAAGATCATGGAAGATAACTATCATTGCACACTAATATGTTTCCCCCGCATTCTTAAGACCAAAGAGCATGACATTGTAGCAAAACATACCCCAAGGAGTAGTGAAATCAATCTTATGCCAATCTTTTGGTGCAATATTAATTTGGTTATACCCTGAGAAGCCATCCATGAGGGATAGCATGGCATGTCCTACTATCAGATCCACTAACGTTTCAATGTTGGGTAATGGAAAGTCATCCTTTGGACAAGCTTTATTTAGGTCCCTAAAATTTGTACAGATTCAGATGCCCCCAATGGGCTTAGCTATAGGTACAATGTTGGATATCCAATCCGAATAATCAATTGGCCTTATGAATCTAGCTGCTAACAACTTTTCCAGCTCCACCTTAACTAGAAAAGATACTTGTGGATGAAACTTGCAAAGTTTTTGTTTGACTGGCTTTGCATCTGGATGCACATCAAGGTGGTGGACTACTAGGGGAGGATCTAATCCAAGCATGTCTAAATAGGACCATGCAAAGTTGATGATTCCCTCTTTAGACAGAGACTTAGAAACATAGGTGATTTTAGTTTCTTCTGTTCCCAAATTGATCTCTCTTGTCTCTTCAATCAGGATCAAAGACTACTCAGAAAAGTGAGTCCCTATAAGGGGAAGATGAACATACCCATCCTCTAGCACCTCATCAAGTTTTTCACCAAAGGATACACCCTTTGTTTTTACTTTTGTTGAGTCAAGAAGCGCCTCAGAAAGGTTTTCACTAGATGACCCTTTTTTGATTTGTTTCTATTTACTTTTATGGTTAGGGTGTTTATCCTCCCCAAAGTAGACTCCATGGTCTTCTGCTAATCCCATGAGATGTACATATGCCTCCTCTAAGGGTAATATATCAATTGGTGCACTTCCTCATAGGTCCCAATCAATGAGAATAGGGTGATAAAGTGAAAGGCTAATGGAGAAAATGAATGTGGATTCAAAGAGGGTAGGGAGATCCAAATCATCATAAGAAAGTATGATGGCCTCTTCTTAAGGGATGTCCTCAAGAAAATTGGTTTCTGAGTTAATGTTGTTCAAAGTACTAGTGGATGTAGCGGATCCCTTCTATTTCTTGTCATAGTCGAGACCTGGGTGTTTAGGACATGTGGGTGTTTCAATAGGCTTTCTCATTTCATGTTCATCAACACCTAGCCCTCCCCATGATTATTGTACTTTTGTGCCAGCTTGGAGGCTTGTGGGTAAACTTCCTGAAAATATTCAATAAGGGAGGTGAAGGTTCGAGTTCTTCTCTATAAACCCATTGGCTAATATCCTCATCCATCTGATCTTGTAAGGTGCCTAGAGACTAGAATGTAGTGGAACCCACATTCTTAGAGCTGATTATTTTAGTTACTGGTTCTTCCTCTTGTAAAGAATCGAACGATCGACCATAAGTACGAGGAGAGGGAAGCATCGTTCCCACATTATGTGCATTATGCATCTCATATTCCCCACAACCCTTGTCAATGATTTGGACTTTAGTGATGGTGAAGTCGAATGTGGAAGATGGAGTGGATGATGGAGTGGAAGATGGAATGGAAGATGAAATGGAGGATGATGCTTGAAGAGTTCCCACTTCAATTCTCGGACAATGACGAGAATGTGGGAAATATGTCTCAAGAGCACGACAATATTTAAAAGGTCAAGGATCAACATGGATAGTGATTTCAACCCCATTATGTGTGAACTTTAGACATTGGTGATGAGTGAACAGGAAAACCTGCATTGCATGAAGCCATGGTCGACTGAGGAGAAGATTTTATGGTAAGTCCAAATCAAGGACGTGACAAGTGGTATATTGTACAATTGGGCCAACCTGAATGGGGAGGTAGATGATACCCTATGAATCTCTCTCCGCATTATCATAGGCTTTTATTATGATCACCTGATTGTCTAAGTCACCATGAGTGTACCCCACCTGTTTTATGAAATTTAAAGTGCACAAATTAAGGGCAGAGCCATTATCTACTAGGATCCTCTTAACCTTATGTCTGGTGACAAGGACTTCAATGTGAAGGGCATGATTATGAGCAGGATCAACATGTGGCATATCATGTTAACTGAAGTTTAATTGATAGGTGGATGAAAAATGTCCCACAAGAGCTTGAAACTGAGTGGGATCTATATCATTCGGTACATGAGTGTCCTATAAAGCTTTAGTGAGGATCTCTTGATGGACTAGGGAAGACCTTAGCAAATCCAATATTGATATTTGTGCGGGAGTCTTTCCTAGATGGTCAAGGATATTATATTGTGAGCTTACAGATGTTGGTTGGGATGAAGTAGAAGGTCTTGGAACTGATATGCGGGTTCTACGAGTGGTCATAGCACATTGAGGATCTTTTCCTTTTACTCAAATCATGGAGACACGTGGGTCTACTCAGGTAATTCATGTAACAATATTATCATAATTATATGGGATCTTGTTATAACTGATATTGTTTGTGCTATTATTTTGATTGTTATTATTAGACCCAGTGTTGGTGTTAGATGTGCTAGGACCTTGATTATACTTGGGGAAGGCATTTTGGAATATTTGTAATTGAGCATTAGATGAGGTAGATTTATTTCCCTCCACCAAAATATCTCCTCGATCAATAAGATCTTGTCTATAGCCCTTGAGACCTTGACATTTGTTTGTAGAATGACCTTTGATCCTGTGGTAATCGGAGTACTCATTTTCCCTATACCAATTGGGCTTCAGCTTGGATTTGTTAAAAGGCTTGGTGATAGGATAGGTAACTGCATTAGCTTGAACTAGCCTCTTGAAGATTACATCTAATGATTCTTCCAAAGGATTGAATTTATGCTTGGTGTTCCCTTGATTAGACTAATTGGATTGAGGGGGAGGATGTGGTGCACCTTGTGGAATAGATATAACATTGGTGACTAGTGGTGGTTGAGGGCATTTTGTGGCCTCTAAGAGATATTAGATACTTGGATATTCTTAGTGTTAGTGACACCATAATTAATAGTGTCCTTGTTCCTATTCCAGTAGCATGACTTATCCCTAGATTGTGTTTCCTTATCATCCTTGAAGATTTTGATAAGCCCTTTAGCAATAAGAGCCTTATCAATGGTGGTCCCTTTTTCAATAACCTTTGCAAAAGTAGTGACACAATGGAGATGTAGGTTATGGGCCAACTCAGGATGGGAGTTCATGACAAAAATTCCCACTAACTCGTTCTCAGGAAGACTAAACTTAAGTCAGTTGGCTAGAGCTCGCCACCTTTGTAGGTAGCTTGCAAATGTTTCTCCATCACATTGTTTATCCTTTAAAAGATCCATGGTGTCTATGTCATTCTCTAGATTGAAAGAGAAGTGTGTAACAAAATTCTCTGATAAATCCACAAATATGGAGATTGATCCTCATGGAAGGCACAAGAGCCACTCTAGATCTTGTCTTGTTAAGCTTCGCAGGAATAGTCTAAAGAGGTAGTTATCATTGTATAGAACCTCCTGACAATGCACGTAGAACTCTTGTAGGTGGTCTTGAGGATCTCCTCTTCCCTTATACTTGTCGAATTTAGGAATTTCAAAGTGCTTCAAGAAAGGAGTTGTGGAAATCGATGGATCCAATGGGTAAGGACAAATGTCCTCGAATTTGAATGACTTCTTTGGGGTGCCAGCTTGCAAGTCTTTGAGAGTGGTTTTCATGTATTTCCATTCTTTATTGATTGGTGCCAATAGGGGAGGGCCCGTTAGATTGTACTGGTCATAGGGAGCATATTATTGATACAAAGGCGATGGAGGCAGAAGGGATTGATCATATGATAGAGGATATGAAGGAGCTTGCTAATATTGGTCCATGTAAGTGAGTTGTGGATTGGTGTAAACTTGTTGTTGTGATGGCGATGCTTGATAGTAGGATGAAGAGGCACCCTACTGCTAGGATGGCGGTTGCTGGTGATAAGATGGATTAGATTGATAACTGTATGTAGGTTGTTGTTGGGAGATTTATGGAGGTGGTTGTGGATTAGGCTGTTGGTGGTAGGTGCGGTGTGGGGGCTGTTGAGGGTTAACGCAAGGGAGCTATTGTTGGTATTGTAGTAGAAATAATTAGGATTGGGGTTGGATGTGGTAGGTTGTTGTCTAGGTGTGTTTGGTGGAGGAGGTGGCTGATAATAAGTGTTTTGCGGAGGCATTTGATGATAACGGGGTGAGAAATAATGCAGCGGGGGTTGTGATTGATATTGGTGCTGTGTTGTAGGGTTGCCCTAGGATTGCAAAGGGGGTTGTTGTGGTTGTGGAGTGATTTGTGATTGATGTAGAGGTTGTGATGGTGGTTGTTGCTATGATTGGTGGTAATGTGGTTGCAAAGTGACCTAAGGTTGATGTGGAGGTTGAGGATTGCCTTGTTGATGTTGAGATGGTGATTGGGGTAGATGATAAGATGATGGTTGTGGGCTAGAATAACTGAGATTAAATGGTGGTGGTGGTAGATGTAATGGACACATGTAGACAAGGGGTATATGAGGAGGTGCAACAGTAAAATTATTAAACGTAGTGCCCTTAGTGTTCCCCGATTGATTTGGTTGATGAGTTGGTGTGGATGGTGTGGGGGTAGGACCTTGCAGGTTACTACCTTGTGAATTAATAGGACCAAGACCTTGAGGATTATTAAATTTAGGTGTTACACCCATGATTGAAATCGGGACATGATAACATACATCATTCCAAACTCTAGGTTGATACCACGTGTCCTATGGGGTAACTTGGGGAACCTGAGGGACTGATGATCTTGGATTAAACTGAGAGATTTGTGGATCTTGTGATAGAGGGGGTGTGATGTTGACATATTGCGATAGATCAAATCCAAGTGGTGGATTAGTACCCCTCATAAGTAATGTGGCAAGGATCTTATCTCCATGTGTAACAAGGAGACAATTAGTCATTTGGACATTAGTAGAATCGCTAAGATTTTCATCAACAATTAGCTTAGGTTGGTTAACCATGCCTTCCTCGAGAGAAGGGCGAGAGTGAATTTTTCGTGTTGGATTGTTGGGACCCACTGTTAGTGGGTGGATTGGGAGGATGTTGTGGTTGACCAACTTGGGAATGTTGTAGTTCCATGAGTTTATTTTCTTGCGATCGTGTGGTAACAGGCATGAAAATGCAAATGACCAGGAGATGAAAATAATGTGGAGCTCTAAGATGCATCTAAGTGATTATGACCTAGATGATTAACTAAAGGATTCCTAAGATGATGGATCAGTTGATTGGATGATTTTGGATTATCAATTGGATAGGATAAGATTGATTGATTGGATTGGATGACAAGATTAAGTCTGAACTAGACCTAAGAGCTTAACTAGATGATGTAGGATGTTGATGATTGGATTGAATGATAAAAAGGATGATTATGGCAGAAATCCACCTCTATATGGAAGTAGATTGATGAGGCCGCAAAGGATTACTAACTCAGGATGGATGATGCTCCTAAGTGAGTATGGATGATAACGATTAAGGTTAGTTAACTAACCCAATTGGATAAAAACCCGCTAAATTGACATCTAAGGGATTTGGATTGATGGATAAATGATTGATATGCTATCTATGAATGTCCTAGGATAAGCCTATGTGATTAGATCGATAATTGGATGACTCAAAAAATGGAGATGCACAAAAATAAAAATTACGAGAAATCGGATGATGATAAAAAAAATTGATCACAAGAATAGACTTGGAACAAAGCAGGCTTTCAGTGGTCAAACAGGCTCACACTCTATTTTTTGTATGAAAAGTGGATTTTCCCCATGTGTGTAGTGAATTCACCTCTTTGGATCATGGGTTCACCTATCTAAGACTTAGCGGGTTTTCCCCTATGGCTAATGGGTTCACCTATCTAGGGTTTGCAGGTTTGCCTATCTCTTGAGATGTACGGATCGGATTGCGGGATTGCCCAAGCGATTAGCGGATTCACCTAAATAGGAATAGGCATAGACTAGAATGCAAGATCGCCTATTTAGGATGCAGGATCACCTCTATCTTCAGCTGTTTGGATATAATGTGAAAATGCCTATTTGGAACTCAAGATCGCCTATTTCGTCAAGGTATATACGGGGATTGTATGGACTCAGACTTAGATTCGCCTCTCAAGGAAATGGGATCACCCATTTCTTGAGATGTACAGATGAGGAAGGTACAAACTCAAATGTAGAATCGCCTCTATGAGAGGCGGGTTTTCCTATCTAGGTGATTGGGTGTATAGAAGACACGAGCAGATTCACCCCTTCGAAGAGCGGGATCACCCAAGGGATGAGGCAAGCGGATTCGCCTCTGTGGGAAGCAAATTCACCTATCAAGGCTGACTAACTAGATTGGACAAAGACACATATTCACCCCTCGAAGGGCAGGATCGCCCTGTTGGAGATTGTTGGATATTGTTGATATGTGGTTGTCATTGATGTCAACACTATTGGAATTAATGTCTTTAAGGCTGTATATGTCGAGGATGTTGAGAAAATTGTAATAAAATAAGTTGCAGGTTGTTAGTGATGTAATGAAGTTTAGTATGATGGATAGTTCAGTATATTGAGGATAAGGAGTTGCAGATTAAAGGGTTTGTTGACAAGTATATCTAGTTTATGCACCTGAAGTTTCAAAGGTTTGCATGGAGATTTGATCAAGTTATGAGTATCAGTGTTCTGACAGTTGTTCTGTTGTTGTAGTTGGTGTTCCTGAAAGAAGATGATGTGATTCTAGTAATCTGAGTTGTTGCAGATGCTTCTATCGTGATTCATGATGCTTGTGGATGTTTCTAGATCATGCTCTATCTGTGTTGTTGGTTCACATCAATTGTTGTGCTCACGATTGGTGATTTTCTTCTGAGAGTTCATATTTTTCATGATCATGGCTGACATGGTGATTGTAGCATGTTGTGGATCTTTGAGGCTAATTGTTTAAGGTGTTTCATGTTTGAGACATGTTGTTTTGGGTCCTTGCTATGTTTTGGCTGACATTATTTGATTCACATTGAGAAATTGTTTATTAATTTGAGCTGACAGTTTGTACACATTTCATATTTTGTTGGGTCGACATGTAGTTGATGTTATCCTTAATTGTGGATATATATGATCGATTGTTTATACCATTTGATGCATGGTGTGAAGTGGAGAGTGAGATGTACGAGTTCTATGTGCAAATAATGTTCTAATCTTTTAAAGGCAAAAGTAAAGTGTGAAGAAGAGTGAACAGAAGGAAGTGTTCATGTGCTTAACCGAAACTGTAATCAGGCATTAGCAGATGCTATTTTCTCAGTTCAAACCTTCGGGTGTAATTCAAATGTGACCGTAAGACAATGTGTCTTCCTTTGGGCAGTAAGCCTTTTGTATTTGAGTAGTGAGCTCTAGGAAATGTGCTTGAATGCATGTGCATTCCCCATTTGTAATACTTTTAATAAAGTATAATCTTGTGGATTAACCTCCATCATGGTTTTTCCCCTAGCAGGGGTTCCACACAAAAATCTTGGTGTTATGTGTGTTTTTTGATGTGGTGATGGTTTATGCTTTCATGTTTATTTATTAGATTTGAGTTTAAGTTTAATAAGTATAATTTATGTGACAAGTGATTCACCCCCCCTCTCAGTTGTTTGACCTTGTGTTTCCAACACGCCCATCCATAGTGCAGATTCACCTCTGTAAGAAGTGTATTCGTCCCTGGGGAACAAATGGACTATGACAAAGGACCAAAAACAACAAACAAGAAAATAGTTGGAAAATACTGACTCAAACTAAAGACACACACTGGTATCGCACAAGAAGACACGCTAGGCAACACAATCCTAGAATTAGTATCAAGGGTTTACAAACTTGATGTAAGCCCACCACCCTAAGGGGTTAATACTCCGTGAAATTAGGTGGAAGCACCCTTTCTCGTGAAGGTGGATAGCTAGAGATCCAATGGCACAGGGTCATCAACGGACGCCATAGGCTCACCTTCTCTCTCTCCTCAAGAACTATCATAGTTCATCACGAGGATTTCTATCTCAAGCTAAGGGAGTACATGGTGAGTAACTTCGGGGTACAATCTGTAGCCCCTGCACTACACCTAGCCGCGATTGAAACACAAGTCTTAAATGAGGCTAAACAAGCAACTAGAGGAGTCCTCGATACACTAGGAGGGTGCATGAGGCACAACCGTGAACACCAACCCATCACAAGCATGGATTGGGAGCCCCAATGAGGTATTGGAAACTTCGAACAACCCTTCACACCTAACTAGGAATCACCCTAGTATCAGTTCTCTGCTAGACACAACGCGATTGGATTGGGGTAAAACTTCAGTTCTCCCCCTTTATACACCCCATTGATAACACGTGGTCAAGATCATCCCTCGTGTGATGAAATCTCAGGTAGGTCTCACTAAAGGGTAGGAAGTGTTAGGTGTTTTTGATCCCTAGGTTCGCATGTAGCACAAGGGAGAGCATACACACAAACTAACACCTCCTAGGTAGACACAACTAAACTTGAGTCAACTGTGATTTCTGATCCCTAGGATCATCGTATGGTGCAATGGCAGAGCATACATCAATAATGTCCTCCAAACACGACAAACAATTATTAATTGACCCTTTAAGAAAGTGAAACGTTCCTAGATTAGTTAGGGAAAACAAACTAAGCTAATGTCTTTGACCACTTATTCTACAACAAACACATTAGTAATTTAATCATCAATCTTCGTTAAGCATGGGACAAGCTATGTAGACAGTGAAAACTCCACAAGCATAGACAAACAAGTTAGCTGATTAGTATACAAATTCAAAATAAAATGAAAGTGTAAACTAGAAAATTTAACGTTATGGATTAACGCAAGTTTTCCCATGTGTAGGGCGAATTCACCTTTGTATGGGTTGCAGGATCCCCCATGGAGTGGAGGGGCATAAGTGCAATCCCCTCTATAAATCGAGTAGGATCGCCTGTTCAAGTAGCGAATTTTCCTTTCTATATGGATCAAGGCATATTTTCCTCTGCAAGTCTGGATCTTAGATAATGGATGTAGGAACGCCTTTCCCAAAAAGTGGTGGGTGCGCAATCGCCTATGTGGAAGCAATTTCACCCTTGTGGTCAGGTAGATTCACCCATTGGGCGGATTCACATCTGTAGTAAATAAAATTTTGAACTTGCAAAATAGAAACAACAAAAAACTTCAAGGACCTGTGACGTGGGTCCCACCGGGTGTGCCAAAAATGTATGCAAGCGAATTCGTAGTCTAAAAATGCCAAACAAATGAAATAAAAGGAAAACACAAGACACCTAAAGATTGGCCTAGTTGAATCTAAACGAAATACAACAAAATCAAACAAGTTACCTTGTCTGGATTGACTCCTTGGTTGGCCCTTGATTTTGTTGAAGATGTGTGCTCCTTGCTTGAAATAGTGACTCAAAATGTATACAAATGATAGAGATTGTGGTAGTGGATGCAATGGTGGTGTTATCTAGTAGATTAAATGCAATATGAGGCTTGAAAATGGCTGCAACAATGGAGGTAGTGTATGAGAGCTTGAGTGCTTGAAATTTTGCTAAGTGTGCATTGTGTGAATGAAGTAATTTTCATCATTTTTAGGGAAAAGCCTCCAAAATAATGGAGGGTTGAGATTGAGTCTAGGGAAAGAGATCAAGGGTTGATATGTCTTGTGAAATCTCAACCCATCTCACGAAGACATGTGGAAGCCTAGGTGGAAAGGATGGGATGAGGTGGCAATGAGGTGGAGGTGAGGTGGAGGTACTTGCAAGTACTTTGGGAATGAGAAATATCTTCTCATAAAGGAGTTTTTTTTCCATTTGTACAAAGGCATGTGATGAGAGGACAAGAGAGGAATTAAAATTTCCTCATAAATCCTCATGGGGATTGAAAAAGGAATAAAAAATTCCTTATGGGGGGATGTGAGAAATTAAAAATTCCTCAAAATGCATAGGGGGAATAAATTGGAATTTAAAATTCCAAAGGGTATGGGGATGACTTCTCCAAACGGATAAAGTCATTAATAGAGTTGACTAAGGGTAGATGCCATAAATAGCATAAGGATTAGGTTAGGTCTAATCATTGATTTAGGTTGTGCAAATGAGGGATTGGGTGAACTAATCTTGATTAGTGAACCACTTGCATTTTATGGAGGATGTGACCCTAATCATGATTAGGAATGTGCACACCTTAATTTAAGATTAAGTGGGCTAATCAGGATTAAAAAAAATGTTGGAGGATGGGACAAGGAGAGAGAAAATGGATGAATTAAAAATTAATTTTAATTCATTTGGGAAAGGTGACTAAATTAAATAAATTGGACTATTTATTTAATTTAGAGAGGAAAAGGGGTAAGGTATTTAATTAAATAATTAAACACCTTAGAGGACATTAGGAACAAGATAAATATTAACCAGATAATAAATTGTTTAATTAATATGGTCTATGGGTAAGGGATGGAAGAACATAAGAGCAAATTTGACCATATGGGGGTGGTCAAATTCAGGTGTCTACAGTATTAAAACACGCTTTTGTTATTTTTAACTTTTGACTTAGATTTTCTACTTTGTTTCCTAAAACTTGGCATTGTATGCGTTATACGTGTAGGTTGACTTACATCCCCTGACCTCTCGAGAGCATAGATCAGAGTTGCTAGATTAGATGGGGAGATTTGGTATAGAGGAGACCATCCACTTCCATGCATTTGGATTGTTTTATATCTTACACATGCCAGAGATTTGTGCCCATTGTGCCTTGATTACTATCATTGTGGAGCAATGGCATTCAAAGACATCGTCCTTTCATTTCCTAATTGACGAGGCTACCATCACTCTAGAGGATGTATGACGAATTCTCATAGTGCCTATTCATGGTCCACGTGTCATATATAATATTTTCCAAGGTGGTCAAGCCTTGTTTTGAGTATTAGGAGTACTACAGGTTCCATTGGTGGAGGGATAGGTAGATCTGAGAGATTTCATTAGTGTTGCTTCTGACATTACACTTGTACTAGTTGGCCTAATTATGGGAATCCTACTTTCAAAGAGACAATCCTTTCACTTTGGTGTTTCACTTGTACTTGAGAGGATGCTTGAGGATGCAACTCGCTTTGCATTTGGTCCATGTATTTTAGCCCACCTGTATCATGACATGCACCAGGTGGTTTATAGAGGCAATTTTGTGCTATTTATTGGATGTACCATGTTGTATATTTGGGTGTGGGAGCACATTTTTGTGTTACATCTTTTTTACACATTGCATCAAGCTAAGGATGAACCCTTTATATACCGCTATGAGGGGATCTTGAATCACCACCATATGGGTGAGTAGCATTATTGGAGGTGCATGATTGATGACATGGTAGAGTTCACCTAGAGGCCATGGCTAGGAGTCAAGGCATGGGATGATATTGATTACCTTCCTTGTTACCGCCATAAGAGATGGCTTATTGGATGTACTACCACCATTCTTGAGTGATACTTTCCCAATCGCTACTTGAGATAGTTTGAGGAGGTTTAGACTATTACCCGCCTAGAGTACATGACTGCTTTTGCTCTCACCCATAGGGAATAGAGATATTGGGGCCCGATGGTGGATGCATAAGCCACTATCATAGATTTTGATTAGCTCGTTCCATTCATGTGGGTTTATGCAAGAGGTCCTATTGATGTTGGCACCACTATCAAGTATGACACATGGTTTATGTCCAAGAGGCCAGTTAGATTTATGGATCCAACATGAGTGCCCCACACATAAAGGGGAGAGTCCAGTAGAATTAGATGACATAGATTGGCAACTCATGTAGAGGGAGCACAAGATGATAGGGTACATGTCCTTGATTAGGATAGGTATTAGGATCAACAAAGAGGTTCTGATGGACCACCTCTAGTGCACAACCATGATTAGCAATAGGACTAGTAGGTGGCACAACATGTGCCAGGTCCAAATGTTCAACATCTACAGGTTGATTTGGATACCAATTAGAGAGAGAGAGATGAGGCTCGCCAGTAGCGAGACTAACTAAAAGCATAGTTAGACCAGTGTACCCAAGAGAGGGACACAAAGACAACATATAGATGCCATTTAGAGTTATAGTTGGCTTAGGAGATGGATCATCGCCAACAACTAGAGGGACATTGAGACACCATTCCCTTGGAAAGGTACACTTAGGAGCTGAGGGTTGTTCAAGATGAGTTGTCTTATTACAAGACTATCTACCTGATGCAAGTCCCAGCTCACCAGAGGCATCCACCCTACTCAAAAAGGAGTGTGATGGGACCATCAAACATGTCACTTAGAGGATTTTTGGGGCAGTCACATGGTCATTCCAAAGGAGAAAAACATTTAAGGGGAGCAGGACACTCGATGGGCAATATGAGAGGCAACCATCCCCCAACCATTCTCTAGCAGAGAGGACCGAGGCAGTAGGGGATAGCCTTTGTATCAAATACTTTGTATTCAAATTTTGATAGAAACTCCATGTATATTCATTCATCAACTCTTTGTAGCCTCATGTATATTTTTGAGATATATCACACACTTGACTTATATCATGTCATATATATATATATGAGATGAACGACCTTTGATGTGATCATTGCACGTGTTGATATTTTATGATGTATGATGTATGGTTATGATTATGCAAGTATTTATGATTATTGATGTATTATGTAGGTATGTATGCAGATGTTATATGCATTCATGATATGAGATGGATATCGAATTTATTATGATGCTTATAATTTGATATGCATGTGATTAATGGTTTTATGGATGCAAGATGGATGCATATGAATATGCTATATCAGGATTTCTTTTTTGTATCTTTATATGATATATGGTGATCATGTAGGATGTATGCTGACGGTTTATGGATGCAGGATGGATGTATGTAGTTTTTTTGTTATGTCATGATACTTGTATGTTAGTAAGAATAAGATAGAATGGAATGATACGATAGAGTGAATGAATGAATGATATTGATTAGTATACCAAAAAAATCTATAATTATTTGAGACCTTATTGGATATGCGATGAGATAGTGATGATTTTTCTTTCCTTTTTAGATTATATTTAATTTCATCATAGCAATCCTTATTTTTGATATCTAGCAAATAGACACGATGCACTAAGGTATTAGGAACCAGGGTGGATTTGTATCTAATACATGGACTTTGACTTTGCAAACACATAGGAGTATCCTTGTTCATACCTGACATACAAAAACCTTGTTTGATCATGTGAAATAATAAAGCCATTGAAGTAAGGAGACTAACATACAAAAGGTATGAAGAACCTGATATGCCCTAGCCATTATTTTACTTGAGACTATTCCTACACACGCAAGGCAAGTATTTGTTGAGGTTGTATTATAAGAATATCCAAAAAACACAACAAACGAAATCAATTATCAATGCCCCCATTCCTTTCTCTCTAAATCATTTTTTGACATCATCGAGAGATCATCAGAATGAACCAATAAGATAAATTGTAAGAAAAGATCAAAATGAACCAACAGTCAATGTTATTCATATCTCTTGCCAAAGAATATCAATTTTGTGTGATACCCAATGATGTATATTGTAGGAAAGATATATCTATATGACATGTTTGGATGTTGATTTTTTTCTAAGTGTTAAAAGGTCGTTGATATAAATATTCACTAAGATGTTTGACCATGATCCAGACTTAGTATTTTTCACTTTTTAACTAAGTGTTTCGCCAGATGTTGTGTTTGTTTTTGTTTGTGTTGTTAAAGGTTGAAGGTGATGATCAATTTATTATGAGTGAAATTTTATTGCAGGTGAAAGTGAGATGGGATGGGTGATTTTATTTTCAATTTTATCCATGTTTTTTGACCTTTTGAAATGTTTTGAGGTTGTTTTTTTGGTATTTTGGGGTTATTTGACTGTTTGAGTTTTTAAATATTATGAGGATATTTTTGGTTTTTTTTTGTGTTTTCTAAATGTTTTTGTTTTTTCCAAGGTTAGCCCAAGAACAAGACCTAAGAGGGACTAATCTAATGCCTTGAGGGCTCATCAGAGATGGCCTTGCCTACATAACAACACAAAAACAACGTACTTCAATTGAATTTAACAAGAAATTTTATTGTGATAGACTCCTAAAAGACTAACCTAAGCCTCAGGGGATCATCAATGATGGCCTTTCCTACGTACACGCATAGAGGCAACATAGTTCGACTACTATACCTAATATGTTTTTGATTTTTTTTTAATGTTTTAGACTTGCTTATGGGTTTTGACTTGATTTGGATGTTTTTGGAATTTCAAGATGATTTGGATGTTTTTGGGATTTTAAAACTTTACAAATGTTTTGATGTTTTTGGATTGTTGAACTTTATAAATATTTTGATGTTTTTGGATTTTTGTACTTTTTTGAATATTTTTGAGATTTTCAAGATGTTTAATGACTTAGGTGATATATAATAATTCAATCCAATGACCACGTGTAGGAAGGTGCCTCTAGTGTAGTGTTAAGTTAGCTTGATATAAGACAAATATGATGACTTGGGGATAGGACCAAATAGCGCAAATAGATAGTCATTGAGCACCAAACCATGGTAAGGATGAAATGAATGAATGGAAGATGGATGAATGTTGATTTATTATGAAATGGATGGAATGTGAGAGTACTCGATAGATGATAGGTGGTACTTATTTACACAAGGCACCTGTTTTCCAAGTTTTCACCAAGTTACTTGCCTAAAGCACCACTAAAGTGGTTTTCACTAAAGCATGATTTTTCTCTTTACCATTTTTATCGCTTTTTTTGTTTTTTTGGGATTTTTTTTTTAATTTTAATTTTTTTGATGTTTATACCCCTCATGGGCTAAGCATAGAACCTTTTGAGATGAATAGCGGTACCTATAAGAGATATCCTTCAAGCGTTGCGAGATGATAAGCTCCCAATCCATAGCTTGTTGTGGCAATGAATGGTCCCAACCAATTTGGCTCAAATTTCCCTTTGTTATCTTGATCTGGCATGTTCTTCTAATTTTATTTCAGGACAAGATCTTTGACCTGGAAGTGTTCACCTTTTATTTTCTTGTTATAGCTTATGCTGAGTCTATTTTTGTACACTTTAAGATGATTGAGTGCTTCCAGGCGACGTTCATCTAACATTTCCAACTCATTCAACCTTGACACTTTGTGCTCCTCATTAGTTATCAGGTGTTGCAAAGATATTCTCAACGAGGGGAGCTTGACCTCGATAGGCAAGATGGATTCATTTCCATAGACCAAGGAATAGGGGGTTGCACTAGTAGGTGTTCTAATGCTAGTTTTGTATGCCCATAGGATAGCATTCAATTGCAAGTGCCAATCCTAACCAACATAATTGACTATATTTTTAGGATTTTAATGATGGTTTTGTTAGAAGCCTCCACTTGGTTGTTTCCTTGGGGGTAATAAGGGGTTGAGAAATGGTGTTTGATATTAAACTGGTTACATAACTCTTTCACATCCTTGTTCTTAAAGGGTGTTCCATTATTTGAGATAATGGCTTGTGGAACACCATAATGATAAATGATATAATTAAGGATAAATTTTGATATCTGCTTCTTGGTTATGTAAGTCATATGGATTGCCTTGATCCACTTTATAAAATACTCAGTGGTAATTATTATAAATTTATTCCCATTCAAGGAGGTAGGGTTAATCTTCCTTATTAGGTCAAGCCCCCGTTATAAAAATGTCCATGGAGTTGTGATTGGTCAAAGTTCCTGAGCTAGAGCATGGACGAGTCTCTATGTTGTTGACACTATAAACATTTCTTCACAAATCGAATGGACTCTTGCTCCATAGTCAATCAGTAGTACCATGTCCTTAATAACTTCTTAGCCAAGGTTAGGCCACTCTAATGTGACCCACAAACACCTTTGTACATGTATTTCAAGGAAATATAGGCCTCTTCTTGGTTAAGGCATCACAATAAGGTCCCATCAAGACTCCTATGGTATAAGGTGTCACCAACAATGGTGAATTGTGAAGCTCTTTGAATAAAGGTTTTCAATAGATTGTGAGTGGGGTTAGAGGTAAAAAATTTGTTATGGAGGTAAGTGAAGATTTTATGGTACCAAGGTGAGCCAGGACCAACAACATCACACACAAATTTTAATTTTGGAACATCAAAATTTGGTACGAGAACTTGATTGATGAGGAACTCACATTTTAGGCTATTCTAAGGCATATCCAACACTAAACCAATGGTAGTCATAGCATTTGCTTCCCTATTATTAACACTTGGGATTTGTTCAAATGCTATGTCAATAAAATCCTCCTTGAAGCTCTACACCATCTTTTTATAAGGTATGAGCTTATTGTCTTTGGTTTGATAGTCATTGTTGACTTGCCTTACTATCAACTGAGAGTCCCCAAGAACTTGTAGCTTTTGAATATGCCATTAGATAGTAGTTCTCAACCTTGTGATTAGGGCTTCATACTCTGTTATATAGTTTGTGCAAGGGAATGCCAATCTATATGACTTAGGTATACAATCACCTTGTGGGGTGACAAATAGTATACCCACTCATGATCCATGTTATGTATGCAATCCATTAAAATACAATTTCCATTGGTTTGTTGATACCACAATAAAAAATTGCCTCATCAAAAAACTCTAATATTAGGGGATGATTTTCACATAATAGTGATTCAACTAGTTGATCATCGATGAATTTTCCTTTGATTCCCTTGTGATCAACATATTAAATTTCAAACTCGGTAAAGACCATGACCCATTTCTCCAAGCAGCCTGTGAGTGTAGCTTTGGATAGTAGGTACTTCAATGGATCAATCTTAGAAATAAGCTTAACTTCATGAATAAGCATGTAGTGTCTTACCTTTTGAGATGCAAAGACAACTGCTAAACATGATTTTTCCATTGGTGTGTAATTAAGCCCAGACCCTACCAAAGTTCTGCTAATGCAATATATAGCTTTGTCCTTTCCTATTTCATCATGATGTGCTAAAAGAGCTCCTAATATTGTTGAGGTTGTTGAGATATACAAGATCAAAGGCTTACCAATTATTGGTGGCATTAATACTAGTGGTGATATCAAGTAATCCTTTAGCTTTTGAAATTCATACTCACAATTATCATCCCATTTGTATGCCACACCCTTGTGAGGGAGATGGGTAAACTAGTGGCACTTATCTGCCAGTTGTGTGATGAATCTTCTAATTGATTGGAGCTTCCCTTGAAGGCTTCTAATTTTTTTTAATGTCTTCAGTGGTTTCATTTCTATTATTGCCTTTGTAACATACACTAAACTCTGGAATACGATATCTGCAACTAGAATAAATGATGTTAATCCTAATCTAAACAATATTAATCTAAATCAAACAACAAAGAACAAAGAACGAATAAGCAAACATAATAAACTAAACAAATTAATTGGAAAGCTCTCACCGAATATGCGTTCACTCCTTCAAATTATCTTGATTTCTCTTCTCCATTTTGTTGTTTCAGTATTCTTGCCCTCAGATTTTTGTGTTTGATGCAAGCATAACTTCATCGAGTGTCTAAGCAAAATATCAAAGATAAGTCTCTTCTCAAAAGTGTATGATTTTGGGAGGAATAATGATAATGACAGGCCATTTTATAGATTTTGGGTTTTTGAACGATCGGCTCAGATTGAAAGAGAGATCGACGGATGAGATTGATGAATGTCATGCGATGTGAGTTATGTGTCAGATAGAACGTGAGTTAGAACATGAGTCAGAAAAGACTACAGGATAAAGACTAAGTTAGAACGTGAGTTTAATCTTGTGTCAAGACTGTTTGAAAACAAAAAGAACAAGAGTTCAAGATCTTAATATTCAGTTAAGAGTCTTCGAAAACAGAAGAAATAGACTTTGTATGTCAAAGACAAAGTTAGAACTTGAAGAATAATGCATTCGAATGCAAACAGGAGTTAGAACTAGTTAATCGACTAGTTGTGACAGAGAGTCTTCTCGTAGAGACAACCAGATGTTGAATCCAGAGATAACTGGAGAACTAAAAATAGATCTTGAGTTAGAAGGTGAGTGAATGATTAGTCAACTGATTGATAGAAGAATGTGACATAAACAATTAATAAATGAATTAAATGTTAATTTAATTCAACATTTGAAAATGAAAGACTTTTAATTAAATAAATAAAGATAATTTATTTAATTTGACTGTTGAAAAGGATAAATTGAATAATTAAATAATAAATATTTAATTATAGATAAAGGGGGTTAAATGAATAATTAAATAAAGATATTTAATTATAATTGAAATACGACAAAGGGGTAATTAAATAATGAATTATTTAATTGAGAAGGAGGAATTAATTAGTTAGCGACATAATTAAACAAATATGATTCATTTAATTAATCAAGTTGAATAAAGGGTGATAATGAATTAATGAATTAATTAAAAAGGGGTATTTAATTAATAGAGGAAATATGTGTTAGAACATGTAATTAAATAATTAACATTATTTAATCAAGACCATGGACTATAGAAAATTATGTCGAATGTGTACTCGCAGGCCTAGACCAATTTTCGGTGTCTACAGTTTGCCCCTCTTTGATACAATGTTGTTACGGTGTTGTGTCAAAGAAAATATGCCTTGATTGTGCCTTAGCATGAAACAGGTTAGGGTATGCCCCCTTGGGAAAATTGACAATTTTTGAAAAATTTCAAAAAAATCAGGAAATGTTCCCGATAAGTCAATTTGATGACCAAAAATGTTATGGAGTTGACGTAATTGAATTTGGAGATGATATAGACATGTACAGGTCATTTGAAGTTGAAAGGTTAAGCGACCAATAGACTAGGGCAGAAGAAATGCCACCCAAACCCTAGCTATAAATAAGAATTAGGTTGAAAACTAATTCATTTGCACCCGGAAGAGTTTGGAAACTAAGAATTTTCTCTGACTAGCGGACGAAAATGGCACCCATTCCCTATGCTGCGCATCGAGGATATCGGATCCGAACCTTCAGGCGGCCAACCGACGTAGGACCACCGGTATGTACCTAAAAATGAACTCTTGAAATTTATTTTTGCACGTATTTTTAGGCGTTGAAAATTTAATTAGCATATGCGGTCCTACGTGAACGACGCATATGCCGTCGTATTCGTCACATTTGACTGCGAAACGACGCATGTGCTAAAACATGCCTAGGCTAGATTAGGCATTTTAGGGAATAAATGCATTTTCAATATTATGCACCGCATATGTATCTATGCAACACATCTGCATTAGGAATAAACACATGTAGGGTAGTGAACCGCATGTGCATTAGTGAAACGCATATGCATCAGGTAGACAGGATTAGAAAATGCACCGCATTTGGTTTATTTCATCACATTTGCAGTAGGTAGAAACGAGTGTAGGAAATGTGCAACACATATGTAATATGCGATGCAAATGAGGTGTTGTGCAACGCATTTGTAAGAATGCACCGCATCTGTTAAAGTGAGCCGCATTTGGCTGGTAAAATTTTTCTAAGAAAAACTTGAATTTTTTTGACATCGTGGTTGAAATGCAAGTTGTATTAGATCCTATATATATGCGGGAGACACGTCTTGACACATTCGATTTGAGAGATCATTTGAGTAGTGCAGAGATATGACTCTTGTGGAGACTTGGTCTACGTCATTGTCTTTCGATGCCCACTATTCGAGCGAACAGGGGGATGCTTATTGCATTGTGCGAGCGATGGTGGAGTGCCATCTTCATTTCATTTGTCGACTGGGGAGGTGACTTTCACATTGGAGGATGTGTACATGATACTAAGACTGATGATTAGAGGAGAGCAGGTGATGTATGATAGCTAGTGTGGATTGACCAAGCTAGCGAGATTTTATCAGGTGGACGATATTAGTAGGCTCGACATCGAGCATTATGAGATCAGATGGCCGGTGTTGGCGGATATATACGATAGGATTGATTGCATATTATGTACACTGATAGGGGGGATAGTTTTACCAGATCGACGGGGTCATGGTTTTCCAGTTGGATGGGGTGAGATGTTGGTTGGTATGCTGGAGAGAGAGACCATGTATGCTTGGGGTCCATGTCTATTAGGGATGTTATATTTTCACTTACATGATATTGCATATAGATACACACAGTCTGTGAGTTGTGGGACCACTCTACTGATGGTGTGGGCTTGGGAGAGGATAATTGTGTTTCGTCCTCCAGTTATTGTAGAGCGATGGGAGAGATCTCCATATGTGTTTCGGTACATGAGACACATCACTTAGAGCCATGTGGGAGACACTGGATATTAGAGACATGCGTTTGAAATTCTAGATTAGTTCACGTGGAGACCATACATGGATTGTGAGGAGTGGTCTGATGAGGATAGACATTTGGTGTTTTGCAGACACACACAATACCTAATTGGGAGGACTGTTTCAAGTGTGTACATCATAGAGCGACACTTTCCAGATAGAGTGCTGAGATAGTTCGATGAGGTTCAAGATGAGCCTCGAAGTAGAGCAGAGTTTTCTCATTCTTCTAGAGAGGTTCCATATTGGGGGCCCATGATTCCTGTTGCTTCTGCAGAGGAAGAGATACATGCCTTACAACCAGTACAGTGGGGATGGAGAGATGGAGAAGCAGACCCAGGGACTACAGCTACGTATGATGCATGGTGGGCAGAGCATCATCCTATTCCTTACACAGATCCAGATCAGTCGGCACAAGACTGAGAGGATGATGGAGAGGTGGAGGTGCGAGAGTTGGTAGAGTTGGAGGGAGGGGTGATGATGGCAAAGGCGGTAGGCGAGGAAAGAGAAGACGGAGAGGGGGTCGGGTAGGTGGACTTTCACCTATCCGAGAGGCAGTAGTAGAGGATGTACCGATGTTGGACATCAGAGGTGGAGCTGATGTACAGGGTGAAGATGAGCACGTTGTCGAGGAGGTAGTTGTAGAGGAGCAAGCCGATGTGGATATTGGAGGAGAGGATGCTGCAGAGGATGTGGATATGGATATGGATATAGACCTTCTAGGTATTCTAGCAGGATATGGGGAGGATGATGTTGAGGAGGATGCACCGATGGAGGAGTAGGAGAGAGAGATCAGAGATCGGATTGTGGAGGGGAGACGGGAGGATGATGCCCCTAGGGATGGTGATAGGGAGGCCTTGGAGGAGAGATTGAGACTGATGACGACAAAGTTTTATGCCATGAGGATAAAGAGAGACAGTGCTCGTGCAGAGTTGGATGCTATGCGGATAGATAGAGACAGTGCCCATACGGAGAGAGACAGTGCACTCATGGAGAGGGATTAGGCCATAGCTCAGAGACAGGAGATAGAATAGTAGTTCATAGAGGTCAAACGCCTTTGTAGTGGGTCTTTATCTGATGGAATGGTATGGGAGTTAGTCAGATCAGTTGAGAGAGCTACCTATTATAGGGATTTATATGAGGCAGTGGTGCCAGCAAAGAGATGAGCTCCTAGCTTTTCAGAGGTTCACAGCCAGAGATCACAGGGCAGGAGTCACACCAGGACACAAAGTACAGAGGGTGTGGTAGGACCACCGAGGGCAGGTCCGTATGAGAGGCCTTCCACCTCACAAAGAGCACCTTCGAGGATTTTTCCACCACCCTCACCACGTGACAGTAGTGGCAGTGGGACAGGATGATACTGTTACATATGTAGACACTATATTTTGATCAGAGAGCTTGCGAGCTCATGTTTTATTTATGGATACACTTAGACATTGTACTGTGACACATTATTTTGAGCGATATATATATATATATATATATATGATTTTGGTGGCTTCTATATGATATGCAGTTCTATTTTATGGATGATGCATTATTTCTATATGATTATGTTTCCTAGATGATGTATGTACATGTGTTATGAATGAATGTTTCTACATGTTATGAGTTTATGCATTGTATGATGTTATGGATGTCTTAATTTACTTATGATAATGAATGCAATGTTCTATATGATGCTATTTATATGTGATGGTGATATGTACTTGCAATGTTTATATTATGTATCTTATGATGATGAAATGCCTATTATGTCATGATTTTGTAAATATGTTCCTATATGTTTGAAATACAATGTAACTATATGAAATGTTTATAGAATGTATGCAAATGCAGATGATCTAATGTTTTCGTGTTGTGTCACAAGACTTTATCATTATGTCATAGAAGAGAAATGTTAGCACAAATGAATTCAGAATGTTAGTAAGAAATAACGAAGGTTGATTGATTCAGAAAAACATATAATCTTCGATATATTGCCAAATATGCTATGATTGCTTGTTTATCATCATTGCGCTGGACATGACACAAATGGATAGTACACACTATGATATGAGATAGACCATAGTGTATAAATTCATCCATCTGCAAAAAACAGACAGTCGCAGACAAGGAATGTCTTAACCCATACTAAGGACAAGATGCCCCAGTTGTCGTTGTCTTGACAAACCACAGACAACAAACAAATAAAAGATGGGTCATGAGACGTCATTGCTCCTCTAAATCCTTGATAGGACATCCTTGAGGAAACTAGTTACATGACTCAAAATACAAAGTTAAAAAGACAGTTGACAGACAACAACCAAAGAAAAAGAGTCCTGAGACATTCTTGCTTCTCTAAATCCTTCAAGGGACATCCTTGAGAAAGCTAGTAACCAGACTAAATTCACAAATCGATAAAAAGATAAGACAAAGTAATATGTAAAGTCATAAAGCCAAATAAAATTATTCACCAAAACTTGATCTTGTGGGATTGTTTGATTGTTGATGTTTGACATAGCGTAATATGAGAGATGACACATACCGCATAAGACGTTGAGTTTGGTTTCGACTTGGTGACTATTTGTATAAGGCATGACAAAGCCTGGTTTCAAAAAAGACACATGTCGTATAAGACGTTGGAGCTTGATGGCATTGATGTGACAAAAAACATGAGGCTATGACAATTTGACAACGTCTGTTGACAAGAAAGACATATCTTGCTAAGACATAGGTTGATCACTTTAACAATGTGTTTGATATTGACTTGATGACTTTGAGATGTTTTTCTTTGTTGATGCATGACTTGTTTTGATTCCTTGATTGATTAAAAGTGTGTGTGTGTGTATTGATAGTGTATGACTTGAGATGATACCTTAAAAGACTGACCCAAGCTAATGACATGCAGCTAAGTGAATGATATGCACTGTGTGTGATAGTGAATGTCAATGAACCCTATTGGAATGATCTAGTGTGGTCTTGGGAGCTTATCAATTGATTATCCTTGCCTACATTGTACATGCAGAGACCTCGTAGTTCGAAACGACTAATGACTTTGAATGTACAAAGAGTCTTGATTTAAATGTGTGTGATACATGACAAACCTAGACAGACATACCTAATGCCTCAGGGGCACATTGATTGATGGCCTTACCTACATCCCAGTCGTAGAGGCAACGTAGTTCAACTATGTCTACGACTGACTTAACATGACTGACTTGACTCTGTTTTTGGTATTTTCTGATATGTTTTGATTTTTTTGTGTTTTTTGAAGTTTTCTAATGTTTTTGGGATTTTTCAGGACATTTTTGATAGTGTAATGTTATGTACAAGGTGTCAGGGTACAAAACAAGGATTTTCCCCTAGTCGGGAATAAGACATGTGAGATGGAGTGGGGAATGTGACAGAATGGATGTTAGATGTCAATCGTTCCAAGCAATGGGTAAGACAACCATTTATTATGAGTGATGGTGAAAAGGTCTGATTGGAATGATGGTAGACGAAAGAGCGAGCTTGACTACACATGGTGCCTGTTTGCCAGGTTTTCACCATGGTACTTATTCATAGCGCCACCGAAGTGGTTTTCTCTATTGTATGAATTTATTTCTCTTTACTTTTTTTTATTTTCTCAATTTTTTTTGGTGTTACAAAGATGCCTGTTTGCCAGGTTTTCATCAAGGTAACCATTTTTTTTGTTTTTTCCATTTTTTTGTATTTTCTAGATTAAGGCACAGATTCTCAGAAGCTAAGCATATAACCTCTTTAGATGCAGGTTGTTGATGGGTGACAAAAGTGGCTCTCCTTCAGGAGTAGAGAGTTGGTACGCTCTTGATCCAAAAGCTTCTGTGATAATATAAGGCCCTAACCAGTTAGGTTCAAAATTACTTGGTTTTTCTCATTCAGCTTGATTCTTAGGATTCTCCATTAAAACTAGGTCACCAATGTCAAAGTGTCTATTTAGAACTTTCCTATTATAGCTTTGACAAAGACGATTTTGATATGCTTGCAAATGGTCTAGTGCTTTCTGTCTTCGTTCATCCAATAATTCTAGCTCTTGTAACCTAGATACATGGTATTCTTCATCGTCAATGTGACCCTTCAAGGATACCCTCAAGGAAGGTATTTCAACCTCAATAGGTAAGATAGCTTCGGATCCAAATACTAGGGAATATGGAGTGGCGCCAGTGGGAGTACGGATACGTGTGTGGTAAGCCCATAAGGCAGGATTCAACTGTAGGTGCCAGTCACGACCAACATCATTGATAGTCTTCTTCAAGATTCTGACAATGGTTTTATTAGATGCCTTGGCTTGGCCATTACCTTGTGGGTAATATGGGGTGGAGAAATGATGTTTGATATGGAACTCTTCACATAAATGGTGTACTTCTTGGTTCTTGAAGGGGCGACCATTGTCTGTGATTATGGATTGGGGTACACCATACCGACAAATGATATAGTTTAGGATAAACTTAGATATTTGCGTGCCGGTGATGTAGGTCATGGGAATAGCTTCAATCCATTTGGTGAAGTATTCAGTGGCGATTATGATGAATTTATGGCCGTTGGATGATGGAGGGTGTATCTTACCTATGAGGTCAAGTCCCCAGTGGGCAAAAGGCCATGGTGATGTAATCAGACGAAGCTCCTGTGCTGGTGCTCTTATCAAATCTCCATGTATTTGACACTGTCTACATTTCTTTATAAAGATATATGAGTCTTTCTCCATTGTAGGCCAATAATAACCTAGTCTCATAATCTTATGGGCTAAAGTAGGACCACTCGATTGGGATCCGCATATACGCTCGTGTATCGCTCGAAAAGTTGTTTGTGCTTCTTCAGCATCGAGACATCTCATTAGGGTGTTATCTAAGGTACGTCTATATAGGGTTTCTCCGATGATGGTGTACTTAGCTGACTTTTGGATGAAGGTTCGACGTTGGTTATTGGGCAAGTCTAGAGGTAAGGTTTGGTCAATTAGATAGTCGAATATGTCTTTATACCAAGGGGATGTAGGACCAACAATGGTACACACCATTGCAGTATCAGGGACATCATAGGCAGGGACCAACAACTATTCAACTAGAAACTCAAACTTAGGCACGTTACTCAAAATATCCAACAAGGAACCCACGGTTGCCATAGCATCTGTAGCCTATTTTGAATGTGTGGTATTTGTTGAAAGGTAATTTCATTGAAGTACTACTTGAAACTATCAGCCATACGCTTTTAAGGGGAAAGCTTCTCATCCTTAGTCTCATAATCATCATTTACTTTTCGGATTACTAGCTGAGAATCACCAAAAACATGTAGACTCTTAATCTTCCACTGAGCTGCCATTTTTAATCCTGTCACTAAGGCTTCATACTCTTCTATGTTGTTGGTACAAGGCAAAGAAATCCTGAATGATTTAGGAATGGTATCGCCTTAAGGCGTAACAAATAGGATACCTGCTCCTGAACCACGATTTGTATGTGACCCGTCAAAGTATAGTTTCCATTCGGTTTTAATGTCAATGTTGAAGAGAAATTCATCAGGAAAATCTACCACTAAAGGATGGTCTGCCTTCATAGGTGCATCGGCTAACTGATCTGCAATCTCTTGTCCTTTTATAGCCTTCCTCTCAACATATTGGATGTCATACTCGCTAAGTATCATAACCCATTTAGCCAATCGGCCTGTTAATGCTGCCTTACTTAGGAGGTATTTGAGGGGATCAATCTTTGCAACCAATATTGTTTGGCGATTGAGCATATAGTGCCAAAGTTTTTGGGTAGCAAAGACTACTGCAAGACAAGCATGTTCTATGTTGCTATAATTCAATTCATATCCCACTAAGGTACGACTGATGTAATAGACTGCTCTTTCATGACCTTGATCATCGTTTTGTGCGAGAAGAGCCCCTAATGCCGACTGAGTTGCTGAAATGTATAGTATCAATGGTTTCCCATCTGTAGGTGGCATTAAGAATGGTGGAGTGAGCAAATAGTCCTTGATTTGTTGGAAAGCGTCCTGACATTTAGGTGTCCACACAAATGGTACTCCTTTCTTAAGTAAATGTTGAAATGGGTGTATTTTATCTGCTAGTTGTACTATGAAATGCCTGATGGACTATAATATTCCCTATAGTGTTCTGAGTTGACCAATGGTGACTGGAGGAGGCATTTCTATGATAGCTCTTACCTTCTCTAGATCTACTTTAATGCCTCTTCTAGAGATGATATACCCTAGAAGCTTCCCTGATTTCACTCCAAAGACACATTTCTTCGGATTTAGTCTGACATTGTAATTCTCTAGCCTCTGGAATATCTTGTCTAGAACCTTCAAATGATCTCCCCTTGTTTCTGATTTAGCTATAATGTCATCTACATAATCTTCCATGAGAGTATGTATAAATTCATGGAAAATCGTAGTCATTGCCCATTGATAAATAGCTCCTGCGTTCTTAAGGCCAAAAGGCATAACATTCCAACAGTATGTGCCCCATGGACATGTGAAAGTTGTCTTGTATTGGTCTTCAACTGCTATTTTGATTTGGTTATATCCATAGAAACCATCCATGAGGGATAGCATCTCGTATCCTACTGTAAGATCTACTATCATGTCGATGTTCGACAAAGGGAAGTCATCCTTAGGACATGCGTTATTGATGTCTCTAAAGTTTGTACAAATGCAAATGCCCCCAGTTGGTTTAGTCACTGGCACAAGATTTGATATCCAGTCTGCATAGTCTATCATCCTTATGAATCCTACATCCAAGAGTTTCTTAAGTTTTGCCTTGATCAATAGAGCAATTTGCGGATGCATTTTCCTTAACTTTTGTTTGACTGGCTTAATACCTGGCTGTAGTGGTAAATGGTGCAATACTAGGTCTAGATCCAACCCAGGCATGTCAGCATATGACCATGCAAAGTTTATCTGTCTCTTTTTGAAGAAGTCCTTAAACTTAGGTTCTTCTGTCTCTGTTAAGGAAGCTGCAAAATATACCATATGAGGATTCTCTTCTGTACCTATGTTGACTTCGACAGATTCTTCTACTAGCATCGGTGACTTTTCCTATTCAAGGGGGAGAATATTTAAACCTCTATCCTTGGGTGCCTCTGAGAGGTTTTCGCCCTCGGATATGTCCTTTATTTTGATTGTTTCTTCATCTAAAGGCGCCTTTCGATTTTCACCTAGGGACTCATCATTTTTCTTTTCATTGTCTTTTTTCTTTTTATTCTCATTTTTGCGACTAGAGGTGTAAATAGACTCCCCAAAATATGCTTTGTCGTGCAAGTCTATGGTAAAACCAACTTTATGATCCCCTCTTGGTATGCCTTCTCGGAGTCCCATGAACTCAGCAATTGCTTCGTCGTTCTCAAATGTATCTATGATGGGTGTACCTTGTTGATCCCAGTCGATAAGTTTAGGATATATAAGGGGCATGTCATCATCGAAGTTAGCAAAGGTGGAAGCCGACAAGGTGAGTATAGAATGGTTGACATGGTCACAAAAGTTTTGGACTAACTCCTTCTTGTTCTTCTTCCTAGGGGTAGGTAAACTCTGATGTGGGACTATTGCTAGGGCTGAATTGTCAGAAGATGGTTTGTCAGGTGCCCAAGATGCATGATCAAGGGTTTCCCAATAATAGTTATTTTTCCATTCTTCTTTGGACAAGTGTTTCCTATGATGGGGACTAGATGGTTTTGGTACAAGTTTGATCTTTAGGTCCAATTCTCCAAATAGAGCATCTATGTTCATGGTACTGGTAGAGGAAAGGGAATCCCATTCACAATCGCTTGATTAAGGGGATTCATCATAAACTGGGGGTTTGTCATAAACTAGGGGAAGTGGTTCATGAGATATCTTGATGTCTGCACAAGCACTCACTTCCTCTTGAAATGGTGACGAAGTACTAGGAAACCCAATTCTAAGCGGTTGAAACCCTAGCCCTAGGTATTTTGATCGTGGTGAGATAGTGATCGGTTCCGTCCTTCCATTTTGATGTAGTCCTAACCCACTGTGTCCGTCATAGCCTTAGTTTTGCATTATCTTAAAGCCTTTTCCATATTGGTCCTTAGCTATTTGAATAGATAGTGAGGGGTATTCATTGTCTTCTCGGTACAACCAGGAGTTAATATCACCTTGATCCATAATTTCTTCACTTAACTCTCCCCATTTGGTCAATGTCATTGTAGGGGGAACACAAAATGTGACTACTGATTGTCTTCTATCTGCCATGGGTAAGCCATATGCCTTAGGTGGAATTAGTTGACTGACACAGTATGATGCCTTTATGTAATATTCGCCACAACCCTTGTCTTGGATCTTGACCTTAGGAGTGGATAATGGTGGTTTAAATGAAATGGACTTAGTAAGATGTGATGGGTCAACGTATAGGGATAAAGTGGATGGTGAAGCTTCTTGGTTAACTGGTACTTGTCATTGTGGAATTTCCCTTAGGCTCGTACAATACTGAAAAGGATCTGGATCACCATCAATCGTGATCTCGTTGCCATTATATGGGAACTTAAGACATAGGTGATATGTTGAAGGTACAACTTTCATTGCATGTATCCACAGTCTACCTAACAACAATTTGTACGGAAGGGTGAGATCCAAGACTTGGAAGCTGGTGTTCATGATTGCTGGGCCAATTCTAATAGGGAGTGTGACAACTCCTTTGGATGATATTTCCTCATCATCATAAGCCTTAATGACTATAATGTTAGAGGTGTCTACACAGTCTTCTGAGAATCCTAATGCCTTAACCAATTTTAGGGTACACAGGTTCAAACCTGCTCCTCCGTCTACCAAGACTCATCTGACCTTGGTTTGATGGACTAGGACTTCAAGATGTAATGGGTCATTATGATCGGACTTTTCAGTTGAGTAATATTGTTAGGAAAATGTGGCATGATGCGAGTTGGTTAAATATCCCACCATTTCTTTGAAACGATTGACATCTAATTTTGTAGGAACAATCGTGTTCTATAAAGCTTTGTCAAGAATGGATCGATGCTCAGGTGATAAAGTCAACAATTCCAAGATAGATATTTGCGTGAGGGTTTTACTCAATTGATCAAGGAGGTTGTACTTAAACTTGGAAGTTTGTGTAGGTGGCTTAGAAGAAGGACCTAGAATAGTAATCTTAGTTTTGCGTGTGTTTACATTACATTCGAGATGCTTCTTAATGATGATGGTATTGACGTTTTCATTTGCAGCTCGGAGGTGATTTATGATCGTTCCTTTACCATAGTCATACTTGGTATTGGTATAATTGGCTGATGGATTATTCTTGGTTCCTGAACTAGAGGCTTTTCCTTTTGTGTGGTCATGTAATGGGTCTGTGAAGACCTTATGATCACTGTTCTTGGTATTTTTCTGCCCATTGACCTCTATGGTTCCATTTTCAACAAAGTCTTGGATAATATTCTTCAGTTGGCGACATTGTTGTAGGCTGTGTCCTTTTGTTTGATGATAGTCACAAAAAGCATTATCATCCCACCATGAAGGTTTGAACTGTCCAGGATCATACTCTCTTGGTTCCAAAGGTTTGATGAGATTATGTTTAATCAATTCTTTGAAAATCGTCTCGATTGGTTGTCCTAAAGGTGTAAATTCACGTGTAGGAAATCTCCTTTGTGGTCTTTGTTGTTGTGAATTTTGGACATAATTGGTTGTTTGATCTGGACTATTCATCATGTCTGCATTTTGGTTGTATCCTCTAAGTGTGATAATTGGCCCCGTATGTATGTTTTTAGCATCAACAATGCTATCATTTGTAACATTTTTGTTTCTAGACCAGAATTTGTTTCTATCGTTTGTTGCGTTCTGATGTTGGACAACCGGATTTCTGCTTGGTACTTTTATTTCTCCTTTGTCAATAAGGCCTTTTTCAAGGATGATGCCCTTTTGTACTAAGTCTAGGAATGAATTACAACAATGTACCCTTAAGTCACTTTGTAGTTTTGGATTGATGTTTTCTAGGAATATTGTGACCTTTTGCTTTTCTGGTATTTCAACTGGATATCTGCTAGCTAAACTTCTCCATCTCTGGAAGAAGGTGGTAAAAGTTTCACCGTCTTCTTGTGTTGTGTGGCACAAGGTTGCTATTGTTACTTCATTGTCTATGTTAAAGGCAAAGTGTTTGACAAACTTCTCAGCTAATTCACCCCAGGATCGTATGCCATACGGTAATTTAGAAAACCATTCCAATCCTATCCCGATAAGGGTTCGTGGAAATAGTCTCATCAAGTATGTGGGCTCATATGATATGTCCATGCATGCCATTGAAAATTATCTAATGTGTTCCAAAGGATTATTTCTCCCATTATACTTAGGCAAAATCGGTATAATGTATCCATGGGGGAAAGGTGTCATATAAAGTGCTTTGTCAAATGGACATGGACATAGGTCTTGCACTAAGATAGTTCGTTTGCCTGACATAGACATGTTGTCCATTTGTTGTTGAAGAGTTTGTATTTGGTTTTGAAGGACATCTACTTGTGTCAAGGACATGGTGTTTGCGTTGTTTGGATCAATGTAGGTGTTCTGATATGCCATGTTCTGTGACGGGTTCTGATTTGGCGAGGGAATACATCCCGTTAGAATGTTCTGATTTGGTATAGGAATATTTCCTGTCTGAATGTTCTGATGTGGTATAGGAATATTTCCTGTCTGAATGGTCTGATTTGGTATAGGAATATTGCCTGTTTGAATGGTCTGATTTGGTATAGGAATTTTCCTGCCAACTTTGGATCTCTTACCAGTCGTGTTGGTGCCAAAGGGGTTGGAGGAAGTTGCCCCCGCAGTAAATTGTAAACCTTGGTTATGTTGAAAGGGGTTGTGTTTACAATTGACGATGTTTGAGTTGGTATGCCAGTTGGAATTGTTGCGGTTATTTGGGGAATAGAAACACTTGACGTTGCAATTTGCATTGGTTGAGTAGACTGTGTTTTCAAAGTATGAATATCAAATCCTGGTGGTAGCGTGGCACCTTCTACTAGCAACTTTGCTAGATAGCGTTGGGGATCATTTGCCAAACACTCATCCATAAAGGATGCAAACTCAGGATCTTGTATGACGGCATCTATGTCTTCTATATAAATTCGTCCATGTGTGTCTCTAGTGACGTGTTTTTCAAGCAAAGGTTTGTGTGGTCATTCACTTCCTGATGGTTGATTTCTGAATGGATTGATGAATTCATTGGGGTCTGTCATTGCTTTTTGTTTCTTTTGAGACCTTGTTTCGACCATGAAAAGTTGCTCAAAATGGGGTAATGCAGACTATGTCTAAAAACTGATATGTCTTACTTTTATGTTTTTTTGGATTTTTTGACAATAAATGATGTTACTAAAATGATTTCTAAAAAGACGTATACTAAGATGATGTATGGTAGGATGAACGATATGAAAAATTTCGAGTAGACTATGACGATAAATGAGTCTAAGACGGGTATAACCTACAACCTATGGAATAAATGCATGCAATGATTTGTGTTTGACCAAGGAACCTGATTGTAGGACAAGGATAGTTGACAAGGTGAATTTTCCAAACTAGACTATTGAGCTGAAAAGATTCACTAATAGGACTAAAGTGATTGGGTTCAATGATTGTGACAAATCGAAACATGAACGTATCTAATGATGAGGAAAGTTATCTATTCTGTGATATGCAATTTCCTAGGAAGTATCTATATGCACGCAACTTAGGATGACAAAGACTAGATCGTTGAATGTGACTAAGATGTATATGACACCTAATGATGCAAGGTTTTGAGCAAACTTTTTTAGTTTTTGCCCAAGGTTGATCTTAAGAACCAAAAGCAAAAAATGGCAGTGATGTTTCAGACTTAGTCTGTGGTTTTCGAAGTTTTCTGTTGACAGTCAAATGCAGTTCACCTAACAGTTGCGGTTCAACTTTTGATAGATGCGGTTTACAATTGTGCATGCGGTGTTTTGACTAAAACCTCATTTTGGACACTAACAGAGTTTGGACTTTTTCACACATGCGGTTTTGAAATACGCATGCGGTTTTAAATATGGACTCTGTAAACCTAAATTTTCTGACAGACACTTGCGGCTTGAAAGTTGACAAATGCGGCTTGCATGTACACATGCGACTCAAATTGTGACAGTTGCGGCTCGTAATATCCAGACTATGAAAAATGATTTTTTTGACAGACACATGCGGATTTTCCCCTAACAAATGCGACTCGCTAAGATAGATGCGACATTAAAACTGATAGTTGTGACTCACTTTTTGACAGTTGAAGTTTTCTGAAAGTTGTTTTGACTGACTCTGTTTGTTGATCAAGATTTTTGTCAAATACAACAAAAATAAAAACACAACAATCAATTTATTTTCAGTTTGTGATGATAGAACTTTTAAGACTTGAAAACATTTACAACCTAGGCTTTTTAGACAATATTTGCTGAGTTCTTACTTAGATTTCTCCAGCTATGCATATTTATGGCGGATGACTAGTAGCTTGACCCCACTGACTCCCCTCCACGACAATCACTTATATGGGGCAACCAAGCTACTGTACCCATGAAACTCCCATGGCATACATCTCATCTCCACACATAAACCGTAAGAATATAAGATGACTTCATAGGGCCGACCTTGCTGCGCCAACAAGTAGGTAGGATTTTGGTAAATCTACAACAAGGTGTTTAGTAAGGGCATTCCGTTCGTGGGGCACTATTCAACTTCAGCGAGAGTCCATTTCTGTCCATCTTGTCGGAATAGTGAGTGTGATTTCTGGGCTTTCTCCAGAAATCCGTTTTTATATATAGGGTGGAAGTCATTTGGATTTAGCGTGTTACCGGTCTGAGTTGTCTTGGGGTGAGTAATTTTTCCCACCAAGACAGGCCCAAGTTCTAGAGTCAGTAACCATTTCTCTTACACCTAGGATCGCATGACTGCACAAGAGGAGAGGATACTCTGATATCTTGAATCATGAAGGGTTACAAAAATGTGCTTTCGCACCAATCAAAGCAAACACTGATTATTTTTATTCCAAATGACGGTTATCTATCTACCAAATAGAAAGCTTGCTAAATAAATAAAGACAAAGGCATTAGGTCCTGCATGCAAGAATGATTAGTAGTCTGTTTTTTTGGTGTCTTTGACTTTCGTCCTTCAGAAAACAATGGTTTGTGTTTTTATGGTCTTCTATGCTTCATCCTGCAAACACTAAGTTAATCCACCTTAACACAACTATAACCAAACATTAGCAAAAATCAAAATAACCCAAACAATGAAAAATGAAAATATAAATGTATGGAAATGACTAAAAAAATGAAAATTGATTACCAGGCAAATGCGGCATTTCGAGTCACAGATGCGGCTCGATGTTTACAGGCGGATGCGGTTCGGGAATTGTTGACAGGCGGATGTGGTTCAGAGTTGCAGTGCAGACTGATAGATGCATCGCTATTTTTAGCAGATGTGGCTCATGGATACAGATGCATCGGTGTGTTGAACAGATGCGGTGCGCCATACGATAACCTGCAAAAAAGAAAAATGGAAAAACGGAAAAATGGAAAGATGAAAAGATGTGCGAATTTGAAGCGTGTTCACGTCAGGTTCACCAAATGTAACATAGACTAAAATTTGGAATAAGATATTTGCAACTAGAATAAACGATGTTAATCCTAATCTAAATAATATTAATCTAAATCAAACAACAAAGAACGAATAAGCAAACATAATAAACTAAACAAATTAATTGGAAAGCTCTCATCGAATATGCATTCACTCCTTCGAATTATCTTGATTTCTATTCTCCATTTTGTTGTTTCAGTATTCTTGCCCTCAGATTTCTATGTTTGATGCAAGCATAACTTTGTCGAGTGTCTAAGAAAAATATCGAGGATAAGTCTCTTCTCAAAAGTGTATGATTTCGGGAGGAGGAATAATGATAATGACATGCCATTTTATAGATTTTGGGTTTTCGAACGATCGACTTAGATTGAAAGAGAGATCGATGGATGAGATTGATGAATGTCATGCGATGTGAGTTTTGTGTCAGATAGAACATGAGTTAGAACATGAGTCAGAAAAGACTGCAGGATAAAGACTAAGTTAGAACGTGAGTTTAATCTTGTGTCAAGATTGTTTGAAAAAAGAAAGAACAAGAGTTCAAGATCTTAATCTTTATTTAAGAGTCTTCGAAAACAAAAGAAATAGACTTTGTATGTCAAAGAAAAAGTTAGAACTTGAAGAATAACGCATTCGAATGCAAACAAGAGTTAGAACTAGTTAATCGACTAGTTGTGACAGAGAGTCTTCTCGCAGAGACAACCAGATGTTGAATCCAGAGATAACTGGAGAACTAAAAATAGATCTTGAGTTAGAAGGTGAGTGAATGATTAGTCAATTGATTGATAGAAGAATGTGACATAAATAATTAATAAATGAATTAAATGTTAATTTAATTCAACATTTGAAAATGAAAGACTTTTAATTAAATAAATAAAGATAATTTATTTAATTTGACTATTGAAAAGGATAAATTGAATAATTAAATAATAAATATTTAATTATAGATAAAGGGGGTTAAATGAATAATTAAATAAAGATATTTAATTATAATTGAAATATGACAAAGAAGTAATTAAATAATGAATTATTTAATTGAGAAGGAGGAATTAATTAGTTAGCGACATAATTAAACAAATATGATTCATTTAATTAATCAAGTTGAATAAAGGGTGATAATGAATTAATGCATTAATTAAAAAGGGGTATTTAATTAATAGAGGAAATATGTGTTAGAACAGGTAATTAAATAATTAACATTATTTAATCAAGACCATGGACTATAGAAAATTATGTCAAATGTGTACTCGCAGGCCTAGACCAATTTTCGGTGTCTACAGCCTTGACTTTGGAAAGGTCTATGGGAAAATATTTTCCACAAGAGAGAAAATGGCAAGAAATCTCACTTCAACAATGTAAGATTGAATAATGGTTGAATAATGGTTGCATATGCAAATGTACATAAGATTCCTTGCTTATAAATACAAGGTGATAGATAGGATTAGACAAGGTCATGACAAGTGTCTTAATCCTATAACATGTGAAAACTAACTCATTACAACCTAGGATAAGATAAAGTTTATATATGATAACTAAGACTTCTAGAAGGAATCTTATATCCTAAGTAAACTTAACATGTGAATATGTCCCCTAATTACGTAGTGAGTGAATTATCTAGGTACTAGACATTAATTCACACCAATAAGGTCCACCTCAATTCCCCTTTGAGATACAATGTATCCTAAAAGTTTACCTATGGTGACTCTAAAGACACTTTTTTGGATTGAGTCTCACTTGATATTGTTCTAGCCTATCAAAGATTTGAGTTAGCACTCCTAGGTATCCTTTTCTCATTACGGACTTTGCCAAGATATCACCCAAATAGTCTTCAAGGATCTTGTGGAACATGTCACAAAAAATTAAATTCATTGCCCTTTGATATGTTGCATCAGTGTTCTTTAAACCAAAAGGCATTATATTACAATAGCACATCCCCCATGGGAAAGTAAAAGTTGTTTTGTGTTGGTCTTCCTTAGCAATCATGATCTGATTATATCCAAAGAACTCGTTCATCAGTGAAATCATTTCATGTCTAGCTATCAGGTCCACTATGATATCTATGTTGGGCAAGGGGAATTCATTCTTGAGACAAGCTTTGTTTAGATCTCTAAAATCCATGCATGTTAGGGTTAGAAGGAATATATCTAATAGTTAAATGCAGGTTTGATCAATAAAACATAGAAATAAAACACACAAAAAATTATAGGAAAAACAAGACAACACAGAGAATTTAACTTGGTTCACCCAATCTGAGCTACATCCACAAAACCATAGCCATCCAATGATTTTATTATCCAGTGCAAAACCTATTACAATCTCATGAATAATGCCTAACTACAACTCCCATCCCAACCGCTTATTACAAGCTTTTTAGAAACTTCTAGAATTAAGGTTCTACAAAGTCATTTTTTCCTATTTCGGTGACAAAGCGAAAAAGTAGGAGATATTTTTTCTTGGGGACTACCGCCCTTGAACCCTCGCTCGGGGCTCGACGAGGATACATGAAGAGTGTACAATATAGCATGATCAGTCGCCACATGCCAACAATGCAGATGTGTATGCCCCCAATGGGTTTTGAAACTAGACCAAGATTGAAAACCCACTCTAGATAATCAATAGGTTTGATAAAGCCTACATCCAACAAATTTTGTAGCTCCACTTTGACCTATTTCAAGCCCATTTGGTACCTCCAAGTGCCTCAAAATTGGCTTTAAATATTTTTAAAGGGATTTTAAAGATGAAAAAATAATATCTCACAAATTATAAATGTTATTGAAGTGATTTCTTCACCATTTGCCTCATTTCACAATTTTGGAGCTTTGTGTAAGATTTCATGTTTGTATGTGCATAGATGCTAACTTACTAAAAATAGTAACCCTGCCATTTTTAGCCCTTACTAAAAACTTATTCACCAAACCTAAAAAAAATCAAAATAAACATTTTTTGGGGATGCAAGATTTCTCTTACACCCTAGATGCTCCTGCATCAATGAGTAAACATTTTTAATTATGTGAAGCATTAATACTTTCATAAAGTCTAAGTTTGAAGCTATAAGTTATATTTTAACTTTCTAAATTTATTTTATGGAGCCTATGGTATTTGGTAAATTTAATTTCTTTATTTTATGAGCAACATTAAATTGTAGCCAAGTAGAGCTCACAATTGTTGGAATATCCATAAAGCCTATTAAAAAAGGAATATGATGGGAATATATCAAAAAATTACTAGAAGATATAATATGTTGTTGAAAAAAGGAATATGCTACTATTTTAAATCTGAGCCATTGATTGAGAATTTAATTTTGGTCATTGATTTAAAATTGATTTCTAAGTTCCTATTGCTATAAAATCTAATAATATGGATCATTTTGGAGATTTAAAATTGTTGATAATTTTAGGGAAAATATTTTAGAATTGTCAATATTTTTGCTCACTTCATGGTTTCCTTTCAATTAGACTAGTGAATTTTGTTTGTCTATACTTGCAATATTGTAATTTTATTTCAACAGAGTCATGAAATTTGAAAATCTTAAGTGGATTGTAAATTTCACATTAATATTAAGCAATATCAAGATACTATAGATATGTTTGAGTGTATTTTAGTCTCTTTCTTAAATCAATAAGTTTCATTTAGAGTTTTTACCCTTTAGGTGTAACTGTGACCAAATCTGGTGAAGCATAAACTAGTGATGATATCTTTTAAAATTTTGGAGCATATTCATATAATATTATTGAGCAATTTAGATTTTGTAACCTCTCTTTCTCTCTCCCTCTCCCTCTCTTTTTCATTTTCTTTTAAAATTTGAAATCAAAATTTAAAGAAATTAAACATCAATATATTGAAAATCAAATGATATAAAGCATTCTAAAAAGTATAAGTTTAATCAAATTATAAATTAGAGAGAATTGATTTAGGGTATACTATGTTAATTAAGTTTTTATTTTCCAAATCTACACTTATTTTTTAGTTTCCAGTACATAAGTCACTTTGTTAGAACAATAACCACATTTAACTACTAAGTTACATTGTAATTCAAGAATTGACATTCAAAGCTTTGGGATAAATAAATTTTATCCCAAAAACTTATTTTTCTTTCAAGAGAGGTAAATTTATTTGTGAATTTTATCTAAGTCAAGATTGTGTCTAGAAAACATGTCAATATATTGTCTCTAAAAGGAGGGCTTGTTTGAATATTTTTTAAATTATTTACAAGTTGGATCCAAGAAGAATCATCATGAGGTCATGATCTAGTGATTATTAGGGTGAATTACTTCAACTAAGATATTTATGAAAAATTCAAAGAAACATAAAAAACTTGTTGGAGTTGTTCTGAGAAATCAAGATCTAGTCATTCCTCCAACAAATTTTATGGTTGTATTTAATATAGATTCTCAAATTCACTTCATTGTATATCATGATCTAATGAATAGTCCTAAGAAAATTTTACTGAATTACTGCTTGCATAAAGATTCAAAAGATCATATGAAAATTTTACGGATACTTTGTTTCATGTCCAAATACAACATGATGATGTATTTTTTCTATTTCAATACATGTTGGAAGAATAATAATATGAATGATATATAAATATTCCAAATAATTCCATTAGAAGCTAGGACCTAATGCAAGCCACATTCCTTGATAGATTTCAAATTATAGTTGATGCAACTACTTTGTATCATCAATTTTCCAAAGTCAAAAGAAATGAAGTTGAATTCATTATAACCTTAAATGATAGGTTTCAGAAGGTGTATTTGAGGTTGAAAGTTCTATACACTTTGAATCAAGATTTTTCACTCCTTTTGTATTATGTTGCTTTAGATCCTCTAACTTTAATACTCATGAAGAGAATAATTCCACCTACTATGAATTTAACTAAAGCCATCAAAGCTAACAAATAAATGGGATAAGTAGGCTATAGTCATCTTATGAATTTTTGAAATCCTAAAATTCCGAACCAAATGCAAATGATCAATGGTGCTTGTGTTAACCATACTCTATTACTAAATCTTGAACCACAAGGTAGAAATATTCAACCCTTGGTTCTTCATTCTAGACCTACAATAACATAATTACATCCAAATGGTAACTCTTTCTACCCTCAATCTCAAGATAATTTGATAAAAAAATATAAATAAGAGAAAGAAGATATTAAGGAGATATTTGCACAATTAAATAATCTTACTACTAAGGTAACTCAGTTTAGGAATCAAAGTTTCTATTCTTATAATAATAGTCAAAATCAGTCAAATAGAAGTCAAAATACTTCCAGACTTTCAAGAGTTTGGAACAATAGGACAAATAATGGATGGGTTACATATCCTTTGGATAATTATGGTTAACCAATAGTTAGACCACAAACTATAGTGATAGCTAAGGTTTCTTTAAATAATTGGTGTATAATCCATTATACAAGTAAACATGCAAAATTAAATTATTCTCAATTCAAACTTGCATATGATATTTTCAAAAATGAAATCTTGAATGTAGAAAATTATGAACCTAGCACTTCTTAGGGAAAAGAATTGGTTCCTAGGGATATGACTCTAATATGATGTTAGAAAACTATGTATTTCCTTATGACGATGATAATGAACCTAAGCCAGAGGTAGATGAAGTAGAATCCTATCAACAATATAAAAAAGAAACATAGTTACAATTTGAGGAGAAACAATATTGAACCTCTGAATACTTCCATACATCTAATTTTTTTCAAAACTCCTATTTTTCATTCCAATAATAATCCTAAGAAACCTAAGGTAGTTCCTCATAACACTACAAATTTTTAGTCAATTACTCAACAAGGTAAAAGTGAAACTTTTGAATTAGATAAATTAGCTAGTTACATTGTTGAGGATATTAAGAAAATTAATATTAATTTTCCTTTAAGAAAGTTACTTAAGATGTCAATCATTAAGAAGTATTTTTTGAATTCTTTAGACGAGCCTTCCCAATTTTATTTTTTATTAACTATAGATGTTTCTTTAAAAGGCCATAACCCTAAGCCTAAAGAGAAATATCTAGTACAAACAATAGTAAGGTTCAAGGATCAAGTATAACTTGTGTAAGTTATATGAGGAGTGATGGATTTTGAAATTTCATGAGCAACTTTGAAGGGGAAATTGGATCAAATTTTGGGCATAATTGATACTACAACATTGAGGGAAATGAAAACTTGGAATCCCATGAAGGTGGTATAGATCAAACTACTAGGATACTAATTATCATTTGGGAGTGGGGAAAAATAGGTCTAGGGTCTACAGATTAAATTTTGAGAGTGAGAGGGGATCAAAACTTTGGAATGCCTAATACCATCTCACTAAGAAAGAAGAAGACTTGAAATAACATCAAGATTTGAGATTCAAGGATCCATAATATGGAATCATTCAAGATTAAGGATCCATGATATAAAATCCTTAAGCACATGATAGAAATGAAATATTTGAAAATTCACCTCATAGTATGTTGGTGTAGGTTTTTATTTCCTAGTGGGTTAATTTATTTTATCTTAATTCTAGGTTTTTTCTACACTTTAATTAAGCTTGATTAGGATAATAAAGTGACTTTATTACTAGGAGATTAGTGATATGTTGTCCCTTTCCTTAAAGGGTGGAACACTTTCCACTTTTTGTGGTTGATTCATATTGGTTAGATTTTCCACCTACATCCTCTCCTTAGTTCTATTTAAACTCGATACCTAGCTTGTATTTACATCTTTTGCATTGATCATTCAATATGGAAGCTCTTAATACAATTTTGTCATATCGTCATTACATAATCTCTCGGAGTCTTGGTCTGCATTCTTTATATTTTTCTAGTTTATGTAGCTTTGATTTTCTCTTAAAAAGTTCCTTGGGTTATTCAATCTATTTCAAACTTATAACATGGTATCAAAGAGTGTTAGTTGTTTCTGGATTGAAACTGTGTAAACAAAATTATATCAACATTTCAAATCATACTCCATGATCCATCATCAGAATGATATGCAAGCAGAAAGAGAAAAGAATGTGAGAATAGTAGAAGAATTGGAAGGCTAAATAGGTGAGATGAATGGGAGGGGTAGAGGAGAAAAGGTTAAAATTTGACCAAGTAAGAACAAGGTTAAAATAATGCATAAAATAGTACTAAGAGTTAAAATTTCAAAATAACATAATTTAAAAGAAAATAAAAAGAAAAGAATCCTATTAAGATAAAAATAATTAAAATTAAAACACAAGAATGAGATAAAAGATAAAGAAAAATAATGAAATAAAAAGAATGTTAAAGCAAGAAAACAATAAAAAGACTAAGGGAAAAAGAAAAAAACTGATACCTTCAAAGTGCATTAAGGACAAATAATTAAAGAAAAAAATAAAAATAATAAAATAAATAAAATACTCTAAAAAAAGAATAAAACATTCAAAAAATTAACACCTACTAGAAAACAAAATGAAACAATATAATAAGAAATGTATCAAATATTTTTTTTGAGAAATCTAAGTTCATAGATTCTTAATTGAGAGCTTGAGTTTCTTGTAAAGATCTTATAAATTATTGTATTCTCTTCTCTTGCTTTTTGAACAATCTAGAGAATTAGAAAGGGTTTGCAAAGTTCTAATAACCTATTCATATTGCATATGTGTTTTGTGAGATCAAGGTGATTGCAATGTTTTTTGTTATATTGGTAGCTTTTTTGACTATTCCAATGCATCCAAAAGACTTGAGAAAGTCAAGATTGGCTTTTGTTTCATCCAAATTGGAGATCATTTTACAAAGTTACAAATGGGGGTTTGAAGCTCAGATCTGGTGAACATCTTTTTATTGGATCATTTTCAGCCCAAACAAACCTTTCCATTACACTCAAAGGCCCAAAAACCCCTATTCTCATATAAAAAAACATCCATTTTAGATGAATTTTTTTTTTGGAAACTTTTTATTTTGCTAGGGGGTCGTCATCAAGGATAAATTTAGCCATTTAAAAAAAATCATAACTTTTCGCCATGGTGTCCATTTTTGGAAAATGAGATATTGTTGGAAATATGGAGATGATTACTTTCCATCCACTTAGGTATTGAAAATATTTTTTTCCATTTTGTACCATATATTTTAGGTTGAAGTTGTTTATGTTAATTTATTCAACATGCAATAACTTTCACTCAGAGATGTTTCTGGATTAAATTGTGTTGAGTTTTTGCATCAACGTTTCGGATCACACTCTGTGATCCATCATCAGGATGGTAGAGATCAAGAGGAGAAAAATGGTTGATTGCAGACTAACACTAGATAAAAAGAGAGAGGGGAAGGATGCACAAGGTTCAAGAAAAAATAATAATAATAAAAAACCAAAGGGAAAGAAAATAAAAATATAAAAAAGAGAGAAAGAACATGAAAAAAGACCTTAAAAAGGAAGAAAGAGAAAGAATCTAAAAACTATAAGAAAATGCGAAAAAATAAAAAAATATCAACCAAAAATAACTTTCAAACACAAAATTATTTTTTTTAAAAAAAATAGACGAATATCAAAAATATAGAAGAGCAAGCAATTAAAAATGAAAGAATAAAAGAAAATAAGATGATAAAGAAGATTGTATATAATGAACAAATATTAATTGCTTGCTCTTCTATATTTTTAAATTAATATTTGTTCATTATATACAATCTTCTTTATCATCTTATTTTCTTTTATTCTTTCATTTTTAATTGCTTGCTCTTCTATATTTTTGATATTCGTCTATTTTAAAAAAATAAAATGAATTTTGTGTTTGAAAGTTCTTTTTGGTTGACATTTTTTCCTTTTTTTGTGTTTTCTTATAGTTTTTAGATTCTTTCTCTTTCTTCCTTTTTAAGGTCTTTTTTCATGTTCTTTCTCTCCTTTTTTATATTTTTATTTTATTTCCCTTTGGGTTTTTTTTATTATTATTTTTTCTTGAACCTTGTGCATCCTTCCCCTTCCTTCCCCTCTCTCTTTTTATCTAGTGTTAGTCTGCAATCAACCATTTTTCTCCTCTTGCTCTCTACCATCCTGATGATGGATCACAGAGTGTGATCTGAAACGTTGATGCAAAAACTCAACACAATCTAATCCAGAAACATCTCTGAACTATAACATGGATTGTGGAAACTTGATATCATTAAATAAATTTCACTACGATGCTCTATTTTTCAGAAACAAATAGGCATTGAAAAGGTATTGAAGACTACTACACAATTGTAAGGCTAATTTTTCTAGATTTTGTTTTAGGTTCATTTTGGATTTGTTGTGAATTTTGCACACACACCTCGCTAAAAGCAAGGACCCCCTTTTTTTTTCTTTGCCCTCTCCAAATTCTCATTGTCACTTAAAGGACTAGTCATATTTGGTACTTACTAGGTCTACATAGGTTTATCCTTTGGGTGGTGATTTTTCTTTGCATTTGGATTTCAAGGTCATTTTCCTTGTCCATGTGGTGATTTACTGACGAATTCAACTCAATATTTTAGCCTTGGCCTTTGCATGATGGTTTCCCCGTATACCAAGTTGATTTGCAATTAAAAGTATAAGTTTTAGATTTTGCAAAATATCTATGTAGGAATGTTATTGCAAAATGTTGTTTGTGGAATTCTGGGTGACCGACATCAGAGCCTCTGACTTTCGTAGTCACATTTTCCGCAGTTTTAGAAATGGGTAAAATCATCAAGTACTAGGCTTAGGCATTCTTCATATCCATTTACCCATGTGCTCAAACAAATAAATCACAAAATACTAAGTGTTGGGGCCTTAAGGAAAGCCGTTTGCATGTTCCTCGTGCACCGGTGTTGAAGCCTCTAGCTTTTGCATTGCTCTGGCCCGCAAGTCTTTGAATTTTGTAGTTGTATTTTCTACAGTTTTAGATATGGGTAAAATCATCAAATAGTAAGCTTAAACACCCTTCATATCTATTTCCCCACATGCTCAAATAGATAAATCCAAAAATAGCTAAGTGTCAGGCCTTTGTTGGTTTTCACTTGCAGGTTTCCATTGCCCTGATGCCGAGTCCTTTGGCTTCTGCATTGCTCTAGACTACAAGCCTCTGACTTCCGCATTGCTCTGGCTCACAGTAGTCCAATTCCCTCAAAAGCAAAAAATTCACTCACCGACACCAAGTCATCCAACTTCCGCATTGCTTTGGCTCACAAGCCTCTGGCTTTCGCATTGCTCTGGCTTGCAAACCTTCAATCCCATCAAAAGTCAATTTCTTGAAATGGAATTTTTCTCGAAATGGAAATTTTCCCAAAATGTAAATTTTCTCAAAATAGAAATTTTCCCGAAATATAAACTTTTTCAAAAATGAAATTTTCCTGATGGACTATAAATTGATAAATTTTAATATTTTAAATAAGAGAAATTTATCAAGTGTTATTGATATTTTTGGAGATTTAAATTATGATATTTTATGACACAGGTACTTCTTAGGATGCTTGGAGGGATAAAGGATCAATTCATTAAAGGACTGACATATGAAACCATGCCATGTGTTGGAGGGAGCTCTAATTTAATTAAGGGAGGAGTGAATGAAGGAATCTACATATGAATTCATGCAAGGCCTTATTCACCAACAATACTATTTCAAACTGAAATTAAATGACAAATATAAATATTTAATGCAAATTTGCATGAGAATCTGATCATCAAGGTTTTTTTTATTCTCTAATGAGGAGCTAATCATCGAATCCAAGAGGAAGGATGCTTGTTTCTCCTTGGATAAAAAATGTAACAAAATTATCTGATTGGATGTAAAAGAGGCATGTGCTGCCTAAACCTAATGTACTTAAAATATTTGATGTTGATGTAATCTGGGCCCTTGATATAGATTTAATCCTAGCCATTTATTTGTAATATAAAATCTATAAAAGGCCTATTATTGATCACTTGTAAAGCATATTTTAGGGAGAATTCAGTAGTAGATCGGTAGACAAAGTAGGAGAGGAGAGAACTAGAAATTATTAAGCAAATGTTGGAGAAATTAATATAGTTAAATCATTGATTTGGTGAATTTTTGTGTTAAGTTTGAAGGTGTTATGGTTTCATGCTTCTTCTTTTCGAATGTTAGTTTCATTTATTTCTTAATAATGGTGAAATGTTAATGATGTTTTGATTAATCTGCTTCTCATACCTTTTGTGATTTGTTGATTGTAAATTACTTTGCAAGGTTAGTCTGAGCCAAATATCACACTAAGTCAAATTGTGAATGTTTGTCTATGTCATGCCAACAATTGGGTATATGGATGACTATTCATAGTCTAAAAAATCCTTCATTTTTCTTTGAAGATTGCACCATTTTTGTGTAGTAGGCTTTTCCTTGGTCAAGTAGAAATAGGTTTCATGGTGATTTATCAGTCTACAACATTAGCCATTGTTATGATTGATCTTAGGTGTAAGATTAGGATCTCTCTCAACCCTATATATTTTGATCTTTCTTTTAGTTAGTTTTAGGAGAAATAATATCAACACATTGCCGCATTTGATGATAAAATCATTTTTTAGATCTTAGATCTAGAAAGTTCAGTAAGGGTTTGTACACATTTTCAGATTTCACAAAACCCTCATCTGAGTTTGAGGCTTCCAGTATTTGTCACCATAAATTCCCTTTATGGTTATGAGAAAATCAAATCAACAAATAAGATATTTTTGAATAGCCAAGACTTGACATTGAGAACTTTGGGGTTATTTTTTGAAGTTTTCTAAAGAAGGTTACCTTTCAAGAGAGATAGAGCTCTTGTGTAGTATAGAAACACTCATCAATAGAATTAGTTTAGAATGATGGCTGAGAATAAGCAACAAAGATAAAAACTGAACGAGCCTTCATGTAAAAATTTGAGATATGATAGATTTCTTCATATGCAAAAAAGTAAAAATTAGAAAAAATTGAAAACATAAAAAAAATTGAGTTGAGATTGAAGGGTGACAATTTTAATTTGGTTTTGTAAGGACAACCCTTAGATTGATATTTCTCGGCTTCAAGAATATTTGAATAAGCGATTGCATCTTAAGATCTTGCATCACCCTGCATTATCAAAAAGATGTAGAGTGCATAATACCACTAAACATAATGAACTGAACTGCTTGACCTTCTTAGGGAAGATAAAAATGGCTTTGCAAGGGAAAATATTTTTTTGGGAAGTACATGAGCCATTGGCTTCTGCAAAGATGGAAGAACTTGCTAATGCTACAGTTGAAGCCTTCATAGGAATAGTCAAAGAACAATCGAGTAGTGAGAATGGACTATTCTTGGAAGATACACCATTGTCTGGTTGGTGCAGGGTGCACAATGCACCTCATTCAGAGTCTATCCGTCCTTCATGTGAAGATATAATCAATCAAGTCAAAATATATTTGGGATTGATAGAGAAAATGACCACCAAAAATGAGGGATCATCTACAACAAAATATGCATACCTAACATCTGATGGGGAACATATAGAGGTTGTATTAGAAAAGTCTGCAATAGTAAGCATTGAAACAACTGCCAAAGATGCTAAAGACAAGAAGGAGGAAGCTAAAATGTTTAAGAAAATAGAAAATAATGAATGTTTGGACAAAATAGAACTTGAAGTAGGGGATGTTGTCCCTTTGGAAGAAGGCCAAACATATAAAATGGAAAATTCAGCTAGTTTGTATCAGCCACAAGATAAGGTAGTTATCAATTAGGCTTCCTCTGTAAGAGATAATGAAGATTTAGTATTGATAGAATATGACAAATTGGCTGCAAGGCTCTTAAAATATTGGTCAAGCTTATGATACGAAATATGGTTGGAGGAATTTCTATTATCAGGCTGGTGTAGGATACATGATGCAACACATTCAGAGTTCACTTGTTTGCAGTGCCAAACAATAATCAAACAAATCAAGGAACACATAGAGTTTTCAAAGGAATCCAATGTAGAATTACCCACCATTGCTACAAAAAAATACACTAGATTTGGAAAGACATGGATCTAGTGATTCCCTAGTTGAGTATAATTCGTCGATGAACTTTGGAGCAGAAATAACAAAAAAGGAACATTACAATCCAAAGGATGATATAGTGAATGTATCACCTCGCAAGGATACCAATGATTTGGTGGTTGAGCCATCAATTTGTAGTCAAGGGATTTCCCCTTCACAAAATGACTTGCATAATACATACTCAAGAAGCTTTCCCAAACCAACAATCACATAATTTAGTCCTCTTGATATGGAAGAATTTTTTTTATGATTTCTTTACATTCAAGATTAAGCTACAAAATTATGATGACATAGGGAAAGTGAGTGATTCTATACTTGAGGGAAGTGAAAATAAATTACCTGAACCTCCAGTCAATGGAGTAGTTGAGGCACTATATGAAGAGAAAGATATTGTTTCTATACATAGTAGTGATGAGCAGGAGGAAATGCCACCAATAGATGGATACTCTGATGTGAAGCGACATGAAGACGAATCTTATCAAGTATTGATACATGAGCCGCTAGTAGAGGTCTCAAAAGATATTACCATAGATGATATACCAAGCCATCTACCAGCTACAACATGGAGTTCTCTTGCTTTGCCAAACCCTAATGTTCTTTCATATTCAAATGGTTGTAGCAAGATAGATTCATCCATATCATGTTTTCATGACATAGAATTTTACTGACCTAAAGTGGACATGCGAGAAATTAGTCATGGTGTCATAATGTCTTTTAAGGTAAATAGTCAAGTGGACACATGGAATGCAGATGATCAACATGTTATTATAAACCTTCTTAAAGGGAAGTCAGGAGAGGATGCTATTCATGAGGGTAGGCTTGAAGAAGTATTGGCAGATTTGTTTTCTCAGCCTCATGTGACTACAAAATCAGGGAAAACATTCCATGAATTTGAAAATTTTAATCATCACATGGTATACTACCTAATGGTTGTGGTAATGACCTGCATATCTACGATACAAGGGGAATGTTACATCATGAGATACACCCTCCTGAAGCTAATGATGCAAGGTCAAATGATGCTATCATACATGTTCTGAATAGTCAAGTATCGATGCCTATGCTAGAGAGTACCTAGGTTGCGTCTTTCCTTGTTCCTATCAATAACAACATTTATTATTTAAATTATCGGTATGTAGGAAGTAGAACCTATTTATGGATAGACCATGGGCCTCATGAATACCCCTAGCTATTGGTTTTTCTTGACTATGTTATTGAATTGAAGGGTTGTAATATTGAGACTCATTTTTATGAATACAAGGATGAATTTGTATAGTTTAGAATTGTAACCATAACTTTACTACTCGTGTATGCATTATATAAATGTTTAGGGGTGGGTGTCATCTTGCCTTGTTTGAACATGGTTTATTTTGAGGCTCTTTATATATAGTCTGATTTGAATAAATGTAGTTTGCTTTCACTTTCACTTTCTTGCTTTGGTTTGTTTAGTTTGGATTTTGCTTGTTTTTTCTAGTCTGGTTTGGGGTCTTCTCATTTTCTTCTAGGGATATTTTATAGGAACAACAACCATTCAATTATTTGGGAATGTTCTAAGTATTTCCTTGAGAGACACTAATCATGTTTTCAGAATGGATGGTGAAGGTCTTCTATTGGTGTCAAATAATCTAGATGTTTGATTTAAAGAGGATGTCATTGGTCTGATCTAGTTCAAAATTATTTTGAAATCTTATATGTCTCACACATTTTAAGAGTCATGAGGTCACCATAGTTTCCTTTGTGAAGTCGTGTTAAGTGAAAAATCTTAAATTCTACTTCAGCACCACTTTGATTCTCAACCATAAGTGCAAGCTTCACTGCTTGCGAGTTGAAAAGAAAAGAAAAGAAAAGAAGAATCAAAAGAAAATAAATAAATAGAGGAAATAGTGAAAATTATAAAAAAAACTACTTTCATAAGTATTCGAATAACTCTATCGGGGCTATGGATGCTCAAATGGTAGTAGAGAAATGTTTGGGAGAATCAAATCAACAACCCATCGAGGCTATAGATGCCTGACTAGTAGCGAGGCAATGTCCAAGTTTCTTTTGAAGTAGAATCATTCACGTAGCTTAACATGACAAAGTGTAGGTTCCTGTAGTTGCTTAAGAAGGGAAATTGTTGAAGCACCCAGGAGCAACTGCACACTAAAATAAACCTTCACAAAAAGAGAGAAGCAACATGAGAAGCTATTTCACCAGGAGTGAAAATGAATGCATTCGGATGTAATGAAATACATAATGTAGAAAGTGCCTTATAAAGGCATGAAAATATGTGACAGGTGCACAACTACCCAACACAGGAAAAAACCACCCAGTTATTAAATAAATTAAAATGAAAAACTACCCCTAAGTTAACTTAAGAAAAATGTGAATGGTAAAACCATTCACTCTAACACCCCCCTGAGTGAAACTTAGGGAAACTAAAAATGTAAAATGAGATGCAAAAATGGGTCCCGGTAACGAGGCCATGTTAGGTACCCATTCACAACTATAATGCAAAACAAAAAATCTCTCACAATCAGAGAAAAGGATAAAAACCCTATGGGAAAAAAACACTCTCTAAAAGAGAGAAAACAAAACAAAAATGATGCACTTGCATAAATTTACTTAGGTTTTGCTTAGGTAATAATTAGTTTACTTAATTAATAAGTAAGCTTTATTTAGTTGAGCTATTTTTAGGTCAACATTAGGGTTGCATACATTGCTTTTATAAAGCAATTCTCTTATTGTAATTTTTGAATTCTGAATATTATCAATTTGCACATTTCATGCAAAGCTCTGCTTTTTCATTGTTTTTATCTTTTGTGGAAGGTGTTTAGGTTTGCATGTCTGATCTTGGTTTCTAACATGGTATCAGAGCCTTGACATGCAACCCCTTCTCAAATTCTGGAGAAAATCATTGCAGAGTTCGTTAGGGGTTCCTCGAGGATTTTATGCCTTGAGTTCATCTCTGCGGTGTTTTGGATCAAATCGAGCTTCACCATTGGATTTAGAGAGCTGGAAAAAGTTAGGATTGACTTTCATTTTTGTGATTTTCATCATCATTGAAGAAATCTATGAGAGTTTCAAGCTCAGTGATTTTTTGCAAACTCTGGAGGTAGCCAATTTTTCTAGGCACTTTGGGCACAAACAGAGGTCACCATCGCATTCGTAGTGGCCAAAAACCTTAGCAACGCCTATCAAATTGTCAATTTCTATGAAGTTGGTTTTAGAGGCAATTTTTTTTTGCTAGGGAGGCCGTAGGCCTCCCCAACATGCGTTTCGAGGCGTTTTAAAAAAAAAAAAAATTGCTTAAAAAAATGCGTCGCCCACATAGAAGGAGGCACCACCGGCGGCCACTAGGTGGCCACCGATCCGCTGCCGCCGCCGGTGGCTCCCCCTACCAACCGCCGGCCCGAGCTTAGCCCCCACGGGCTCCAACTCCATTAGCCAGGGTCCTATGGGGGACCGGGCGCTATGCGCCCAGCCCTTGGCCGGTCTCCTAGCACTCCCAGTGGTCACATAGGTGACCAGGGGCTCCACCCCAGCCCCCTATCCGCCAGCCCTTGGTCATGCACAGGACCAGGGGCCAAATTTTGTTTAGCCCCCTGGGCTCCCTGTAGGCCAAATTGGCCATTCTGGAGCACTTTCACCAAATCGGGCATAACTTTTGCGTACGGAGTCGATTTTTCGCAAACAAGATATCGTTGGAAAGCTGGTTCTGAGCCTATTCTGTTGGTGTGGGTTTTTTTTCCTGATTATGTTCCATTTTTCTTTTTGCAGGTCCTTGAACTAAGAACTTGTATTTTTCACTTTGAAGGGCATATCTTTTGACTCGGTGATCCTTTTTTCGTGATTCTCATGGCATTGGAAATCTGGTTCAGTCCTCTACATAGATATGAGGTCTAATTTTATTTTCTATTTATGCATTTTTAGGCATTCTCTCCTTTTGCAATCATTGGGTATTGTAATAAATGAACTGATATAAAGTTCCATCAGGAGGGGTTCTTGCATAATAATCTGATTAGAGTGTGCATGCACTTTGATATTCATTGTTTTTTGATGAAAAATCTCATGGATTGTAATCTGGTTTCTTAGTTTCTTTTGGCCACATTTTTGTCTTAGCTTGACACATATCAGATTCATTTCAGATCCATCTCAGTTTGAGGGCCACTAAATTTGTGGTTAATGTTCTTGAGTCTTTATGGTACTTGTTCCCATGGAAGAGTTTTAGTTTTAGTTTGGCATCGACATCGAGATTTATGGCTTCCAGATTCTGTCATCATCTTATCATCTATTGTTGCTTTATGGATTCCAGGGTTGTTCCCGTTTGGTGTTTTCGAGTGTTCCGTGGCATCAGGTATGCTGTTGCATTATTATGATTATGATATGGTTTCTTGTAGACATAAGTATCTTTCCTTGCTTTCCGGATTGCGGTTCCAGTGTTACTCCACAGTGTTCTTCCAGTGCTTCTTTGCAACAGTCATCTCATTGTAGGGGGGTTTGTCCCACTGGGTTTTCCTTCTCTACCTCATTATTGTATTTGTACATGGGTACCTGATCAGGCCTTGTTGTCGGGACTCATTCATGCTTTCTTGCATTCATCTTAGTTTTAGGTGCATGCCTTTTTAGTCTCCCTAAGTTGCACTTATGGGGGGGTGTTAGTGTAATTAATATTTAATTGCACTTGCGTAACTTTACTTAGGTTTTGCTTAGGTAATAATTAGTTTACTTAATTAATAAGTAAGCTTTATTTAGTTGAGCTATTTTTAGGTCAACATTAGGGTTGCATACATTGCTTTTATGAAGCAATTCTCTTATTATAATTTTTGAATTCTAAATATTATCAATTTGCACATTTCATGCAAAGCTCTGCTTTTTCATTGTTTCTCTTTTGTGGAAGGTGTTTAGGTTTGCATGTCTGATCTTGGTTTCTAACTAATGATGCATGGATGGAGGACTCAATCACACCCCCCAAGGACTATATACATTATGTATTTATACAATCAATGATCCCCCCATAGGAAGGAAAAAAGGAGATATTATATCCCCCCCATAATGAAGAAGCTCCAATGACAATGAAGTATGCCTGAAAATAAAAGATGATCCAATGCCTACAAGCAAATCCTCTCCCCTTGGGAAGAAACAAGTCCACTAGAAGAAGTCACTCCATGTCCAACTAAAAAAAGGAGGGAAGTCTCCAAATAGGAATCTCTAAAGAGTGAGGAGGAGACTCCAAGCATGAATAATCCACCACATAATCATGATAAAAAACAACCAAGGAATGTGACAAATCAAGTGAAGGCTCATCAATGTCAATCTCCGAAGACAATCTAGATGTATCAACAACCACATTGAAACTGTCATCAAAGAGGAGAGAAATCCCCTCAAGTATGTCTCCCAAATTTGCAAGATGAGACTCCACAAAAAAATTGAAGATGCCTGCCAAATACCCATCCAATAAAGCAAGATCTAAAAAACTATGACCAACTTGCTCAAGAGAAGAACTCAAATTTGAAGAAGAAAGAGGTGAAGTAGGAGGAATCTCAACACTAGGCTCAAGAAAACCAAGATTCAAGTGACCAAACTTCTCCTCACAAACATGATTCACCCTTGATGGATGGGTATGAACATCAACCAAAGAAACATCATCATTAGGAATAAAATGAGAAAAATAATATAAGCGAGATGCATGATCCACCACCCCTATAGCAATGATATCTTTAGTCTGTATGTCCCGAATGTATACATGATCAACAGTGAACTCAACTGTCTTACCTTGTGCACCATGAGAAATTTGATAAACTGAAAGAAGATTAGTGGTAAACGAGGGTACATAAAGAACATCATTAAAAGATCCTTCACCCATATCAATAGAACCTTTTCCACAAACTTTCATGTAAGTATTGTTACCCATCAAAATGTTAGATGAACTACAAGGCTCAAAAGAAGAGAAAATATCCATAAAAGATGCCATATGATGAGATGCACTTGAATCAAGAATCCATTGCCCATTTTTAGGAATAGTGGAAGCCAAGCGTGCTCTACCTTTCATCCCATTAGTGAATCCTGCATTCACAGTCTATGTTGGTTTGGATGATGATGTAGATGGAGATGCAAAAGAAGAAGAAGGAGACTCTAATGAGGGCAACGAGATGTTGTTCTTCTGAAGAAGGTGAGTAAGCTCATCAATATTCTTAGTATAATACCTATTCTCATCATGTCTAGATCTCTTACAATAAGAACATTTGATCTTCTTATTTTGTGATGGTTCCTCTTTGGAAGAGGTTTTGGTCTCAGGAGTAGGATCCTTAACTTTCTCATTAGACTTAGAATTCTTATTTTGTTTCTTGTTCTTGCCACTTGAAGATTGATCCATCAAGGCATGACTCTTAGGAAGAGCATCTATTTGAATCAACTTGGCTTGCTCCCTAGTCAATCTATCAAAAAAATCCCCAAATGAAGGAATCTTATGATATTCTCCCATGGCATCCATAGTAGAATAGAAGGTAGAGACAAACACTTGAAAGGGACCTTTCAGTTTTGACAAGATCAAGAAAATACACTCTTGATCATTTTTGGCATGACCCATCTTTTCAATTGTGAAAAGATAAATTTGAATTGTGCAAGGAAATCCTGAATAGTGGGAAAGGCATTTGGATAGAGAGAGGTGAGATTGGCTTCAAGTTGAAAGATTTTGAATTGATTGACCTTTCCATACAACTTAGCAAGCTTATCCCACACTTCTTTGGCTATTGTACACTCTGCAATGTGAAACAACCAATTATCAGACACATGGAGACCTATGAACCCTCTAGCCCCATCCATTTTGTTTCTATGAACAAATTTCTCAAATTCCTTAGTGAACTCGGGTTGTTTGGCATCCAACATTTGCCAAAGACCCTGAGATTGCAACAATATGATATTTTGAGATTCCATGTGTGGTAGTTATGTGGGGTGAGTGTTTAAATTTTTGGTTCTAACATAATATGCAAAAGAGACCAATATGCTACTTATACCCCCCAGAAACAACAATGTGCACTCCCCAAGAAATTTTGCCAAAAAAAAAGATTTGAGGCAAAAAAACAAGCTACAAGACTTGCGATTTGAAGCTACAACAATAGATGGCAAAAATCTTCAAAAAAGAGAAGAGTACCTTAGCCACAAGCCACAACAAACTCTCCATGCAAGCCAAAGCCTCTCCTCAATCCTTAGCTCACACAACATTAAAGGTACCAAAGTATAAACAAACTTGTTTTTGCAAATATCTCACCAATGTGGAACAAAAGTTTTGCAGCCAAGTGAAAAAATAATGAATTTTTCACCCCTAGAAAAAGAAGGAAACCCTAGCTATGGATGAAAATTGCACCTCCCAGCACAAAATTGGGCCTCCAATCAATCTCCAAACACTGTCTCTTCAACAAAAACTCATGCTGTAAGACTCAACAAAAAAATAGAAATCGTCCTCTCTACAAATAATTCTTTCACATTTAAAAAACTGTGCTCTAGAAATGCCTCCTTTGCAGCAATCAATCCACCCTTGCAATAGAGAAAAACTTCATGCCTTGAGAAGAAAATGCAACCTCTTAGGAATTGATTCACAACCACCAAAAAATTTATAAGAGACAAATTTTATTGTGGTCCTCCTTCAATCAATCGTTCTCAGGAAATGAAGAACATGGCAAAGAAAATCGATCCTTCTGCCAGTATTGTGCCTTCAAACAAAAGAAAATCGGCCCTTCAATACATCAAGCACTCTCTATTCAAATCACTTCCTTTTGAATAACAAATCAGGCTTCTCCAACAAGGAGAAAAATGTGCCTCTTCAAAACTTAATCGCAAACTTCAAACATAAAATAATTGATCTCAAAGATATGATTCACACCCAAAAATAAAGGAATTTCGGCTCTTATTTTTTCTTGGAAAAATTCCACCACACACCGTCATAAGTAAATCAAACATTCAAATACATTCACTAGCAACAGGAAAAATACCTAGCAAAGATGAATCACCCCCTCCAAACTGAGATTCACATCAACCAATCACTGCAAAAAATCATGCCTCATACACTTGGATTATGAGAGTTATTGTCTTCAACAACAAATTGATGCCTGGCACCACCAACAAAAGTAAATTCGTTCCTCCAAAGCACCAGAAGTTTATGCCTTCAATGCATAGAATATCCCCCACCAATCAACAAAGCCTCAATTCTCACTTGGAAAAAACTCTCAGCCTGGAAGGTGGTTACAGTAGACAAGCTTTGATACTATGTTAAGCACTTAGGAGCAACTGCACACCAAAATAAACCTTCACAAAAAGAGAGAAGCAACAGGAGAAACTATTTCACCAGGAGTGAAAAAGAATGCATTGAGACATGATGGAATACATAATGTACAAAGTGCCTTATAAAGGCATGAAAATATGTGACAGGTGCACAAATATCTAGCATGGGAAAAAACCACCTGGTGATTAAATAAATTAAAAGGAAAAACTACCCCTAAGTTAACTTAAGAAAAATGTGAATGGTAAAACCATTCACTCTAACAGAAATGAATGCATTTGCACACACTTGGATTTTCAGCATATGGAAGGTTAGATCAACCAGTGATTTTGATTCTTTGATCAAGTGTTTTGATTTGTTTGGCCTAATGTGGAGACTAGAACCATAGATTCTAGGTTTGTGATTCTTGTTTTTCATTGAAATGCTCTGGAGCATTTCCCCAACAAAGTTGCCATTTGTTGTGCATTTTGCACACACGCCTCGGTGAAAGCAAGGACCCCCTTTTTTGCTTTCCCTCTTTGGCTGCTCGTTCTCACTTCAAGGATTGATCATATTTGGTACTTACTGGGTTTGCATAGGTTTACCATTTGGGCAAAGAATTTGCTCTGCATTTGGGTTCCAGGGTCATTTTCCTTGATCATGCGGTGATTTATTGACGGATTCAACTCATAATCTTTTAGCCTTGGCCTTTGCATGATGATTTCCCAACATACCAAGTTGATTTGCATTTAAAAGTATAAGTTTTAGCTTTTGCGGAAAATTTGGGTGGGAATGTCATTGCAAAATGCTATTTTTGGAATTTTGGGTGACAAACATTGGAGACTCCGGCTTCTGGATTGCTCCAACCCACAAACCTTCAACTTTTGTAGTTGTGTTTTCCATAATTTTAGAAATGGGTAAAATCATAAAGTACTAGGCCTAGGCACTCTTCATATCCATTTCCCCACGTTCTCAAATAGATAAATCCCAAAAATACTAAATGTTGGGGCCTTGAGGAAAATTGTTTGCGGGTTTCCAGTGCATCAGTGTTGAAGCCTTCAGCTTTTGCATTGCTCTGACCTGCAAGTCTCTGACTTTTGTAGTCGTATTTTTTGCAATTTTAGAAATGGGTAAAATCATCAAATACTAAGCTTAGATGCCCTTCATATCCATTTCCCCACATGCTCAAATAGATAAATCCAAAATTAACTAAGTTTTGGGCCTTTGCGAGTTTTCACTTGCAGGTTTCCGTTGCCCTGACGTCGAGTCCTCTGACTTTTGCATTGCTTTGGCTCGCAGTGGTCCCATTCCCTCAAAAGCAAAAAATTTACTCATTGGCATCGAGTCATCCAGTTTCTGCTTTGCTCTAGCCCACAAGCCTCTAGCTTCCACATTGCTCCAACCCATAGACCTTCAATCCCCTCAAAAGCCAATTTCTCGAAATGGAAATTTTCCTGAAATAGAAAATTTCTTGAAACAAATTTTTTCCCAAAATAGAAATTTTTCTAAAAATGAAATTTTCTTGATGGACTATAAATTGATAAATTTTAATTTTAAAAAAGGAAATTTTATCAAGTGTTAATGATATTTTTGGAGGTTTAAATTATGATATTTTATGACATAGATACTTCTCAGGATGTTTGGAGGGATAAAGGATCAATTGATTAAAGGACCGACATATGAAACCATGCCATGTGTTGGAGGGAGATCTAATTTAATTAAGGGAGGAGTAAATGAATGAACCTACATATGGATTCGTGCAAGGCCTTATTCACTAGCAAGAATATTTCAAAGTGAAATTAAATGATAAGTATCGATATTTAATGCAAATCTACATGATAATCTGTGCCTAATAACTGAAAGAGTAACTTAAAAGGACATGTTAGGACTAAAAATCTTATTCACTATTTGTTACATTTGATTTCATAAATTGTAGAAATTCATGTGAGTAGATCCATTTTATAACTCATGTTAACTAATGATCCCATGAGTATGGCCTTTGACATATAAGCATCTCCCTGATCATAGTTGAGCAAAAACTTTAAGAGCAATTGATCTTTATCGAGAAGATCATGTGCATGTCTTTCCGATCAACAAGTCATAGCCCTTTATTGAATATTTTTTGCATATCGGGAAGAGATGAAAAAAGTTACAACGATCAAAGATCCCAAAGATAACAGGTGTGCATAATTGAGAAGACAATGCATAAAATTTCACTGATGAAAAACTTATCAGCAAAAGTAAGCTAGTCGAAGGGAAATTTTCAAATCACACCGAGCTCGCGCGTCACGCCAATGGAGACCTTATCGGGGAGAAACATACATAATTTCACCGATAAAACAAGAGAACAATTGTATCAGAGAGACATGTATGATCAGAGTGGGTTCCTCAGATCTCTTCGACTATGTGGGTTACTCAAATGCAGGAAACTATAAAAGTTTTCGGGGAGAGTCCCATCGACTTATCCCAACGAAAAAAGCAGTAGAGGAAACATATCGAGGAGATCAAGTATATTGGAAAGTCATATTATTCTCTTAGCGATGATACATGTCAGCCTGCTGATAACATGGAATGACCACTATTTGTCAAACAGACATTGAGCAATGCTTAAAGGGATTTCTAATGGTCCAGACCACCTTGATATCGAGTAGACTTCATAATGTTCTCCCTGAAACATTAGGAATTGAAAAGAAAGATAAAAGACAGTTGTATAATATCGGTGAGAGTATTAAGTTGTCTTCCTGACTGAATAAAAGAACCAAAGGGACACTTCATATCAAAAGGAAATTTAGTTAGTCTTGGTGATTAGTTATGAACGTATAAACAAAGATGGCACAAAATAAAGCACACAGGTCGACTTGAGACTAGAGGGGTTCCACCAATGCAATATTGTTGTATCCCTCTAACATTTCAATGTTCAAAAAACTTGTTGCATTCATTTCTAGTGGCAGACATTAATGGCTGCACGAATGAACCTTATATGAACATTTTAGATTGAAAAGAGATTGAACCAAAATAATTTTCAGAAGTTGCAATGAAGAAGGACAAGAGATTGAGCGGAAGTCAAGGGATTCAATGCGCCCTAAAACATACAAGTAAGCATAAAAAATGTCCCTGCAATTGATAGATTGTAATTCAATTCTATCATCTTGTAGAGAAATAAGATGATTTTTTTTGCAAAAGCAAAAAACATGAAGCAACAAGGTGAAAGTAGTTAGTCTAAAAATAAGAAGGAGAAAACCAAAATGGGGTAGGAATTGAAAACAAATGAAGGGAAACTAAACCAAGACCTCATTGATCAATTTCCTGGTTCAGGGCCAAAAGCTAGAAGGTCTGCACAATTGAGGGCTGATGTAGAAAGATTAGAAGATAAATGCAAACATGTAGGTGATGTGTGGACCCCCATTAGGGGATACAAATTGTTCATGTTTAATTATTGTCAGAGAAGTAGAGTTGAACCAGTTTGTAACCCTTGGAATTTCAATTTGGGAAAGATGGTTGTTCCCAACGTATTTGTGAATATAGACCTTATAAAACTTCTGGCCAACTATTATAACCCAGACCTTAAAGCCATTTGCAACCCGCAAGGAGAACCTTTCATACATGTATCCAAAAGTGCACTTTGTGAAGTTTTCAGCGTAGATGACACATGTGATCAGCCTATAGTGCGTGAGGATTTAGAAAAGGAATACTAGAGGATGGACACTACCTACAAACGATGGAGGTTACCATTACACAGGCCTAGAGAAGACAAAAACCTAGTACCACTTGAGGATGGTGACGGACCTCCCTTCCATGTCGATTTGTTCGAGCCTTATTTAAAATGTACTTCTTAGTGGGTCAAATAATGAGAACAAAGGTCTTTGAATTTATGTCTATAGGGCCAATGGTGATCGTTGCAGACATACAATGTCACAATGCAAGACCTTTTGATTATGCTTTGCACATTTCTAGAGGAATTGACTTAGGGCTAATAGCCATCAAGAATGATTCTCCACAATACACTTTAAGCATTATTCCCTTTTCATGCACGTGATATTGTACTATGGACAATAGTTAGGAATATGGCCAGAGGAATTAAGAATCACACAATTGGATAAAGAGGGTAAGCCATTATCGATACAATTATGGACCTCCATTTGGGATAGCAGATTTGTCAATTCTAATTATGTTTATTTTGAGGAACACTTTGTCAAGACATTGTACAGGTTTTATAACCACCCTTGTAATTATTCATTGTCTAATGAGATCAAAAGATTCTTAAGGCCTAAGGATTTTAATGGACCACCGACTTTAAGTCATAATTGGGGTGACTGGTATTTCTTTGTTGATTCCACTATGATCAAGGTTTATGGTTTTGAAGACACGCCTTTCCTATTACCCAAGACTATGACAAAAAAAATTGCATATCTAGAGATTTTCAGGCAACTGGATTATTCCAATGTCATGAACTTGAGTGCATATGAAAAATAGTCATTCATGCCTAGTACATTGTGTTTTGGGGATTTTACTATAGTATCAAAAGAAGGATATGATCTCATTTTGGATAAATTGTCACATTTCAATATGAAGAAGTCTACACCAAGGAAAGGATTTGACCCTGAAGGCTTTATTGATTTTGCCAGAAAAAAATAGAATTTAAGTGGATATGTTCATGTACCATATCCTCATGATGATATTATTAAAGAAATGGAAGAAATAGAGGCCGAATCGGAAATTGATAACTACAATAGAGAAATAGAACAAAAGATGAAGGAGATACAAGAAACATAAGTGTTATCCTTTGGTAGTGAGGAATCTTCTTAAGAAAATGAACCCAAAAGCCAACTTGATAAGATCCCCAAGCTAAGGATTGAAGAGTATCAAACTCCAAACAGAGAACAAGAAGTTGGGGAACCATCTGACATAGATGATAGGCAATTGGCTTATAAATATTTTGTCTTAGATGACCAGTTTATTAAATATTCTAAATTTAAATCTTTCTTGTACAAACAAAAGGGAAAAGCAATAAGGGAATCAATTGCAGACATCACACCCAACAATGAAAGCTAGTTGTTGAACATATTGAAAAAGGATGCAGAGAATGAAATGAAGAACATGAATCCAGAGAAGGGAAGAAAATTATTAGAGGAGTCTGGTGTGATGATCTTTCCTAGTTTGGACTTAAGCTCTGCTTTAGTTTTTGATAGCTTTTTGCACTATAATGATGCCAAACAAAAGATCAGTCCAAAAGGGGTAACATAGGTATACATTGGATCAAGATACAATCCTGATGATATTTCTCTTATGATCTGGGCCCTATACCCCCACATAAGAAGCTTGTAATTATTGATACAAAGAAAGTATTTGGTCAGGTGATGACATTAAAAGTGGGTGAAACTGATCCTGTGGTCACAACTGATATTGGCATAAATGTAGCCAAATTGAACAAGGCACAGATTCAAATGTTGATTAAAGAACGAGATATGTATAAATTGAATAGTGAAAGGATGCTTAAAGAAAATGATTTTCTAAGAGACACAGTCAAGGATACATGTAAAGAATATAATAAAATGTTGACTCAAGGAGAAGGCTCCCAATTAAAGGAAAAGTGTGAGGAATTACCGATGAATAATCAATAGATGCACACTCAAGTGATCAAGGCTAGGTTTGACATGCTTTCTATAATACTCTAAAAGAGGTACACTAATATGATGATCTGGATGGAAAAGTTCTAGGTAACTCACTCTAAGAGTCACACTGCCATTCAAGAACATAAAAGGATAAATTATAGGCTTCAGGAAAAGCTCAAGGAGATACAAAACAAAAACACTTCTGATATTGGGGCCATTACAATTGTTGAAGACTTGATAAGGAAGCATAAAGACTATTGTGAGGAACTTCAAGTAGATGCCAAAGAATTTATCGATGATTCAAAAGAAGGTGTTCCTGCATTGTTCAGTAATAATGGAGAACTAGAAAGTCGGAATGAATGGATAAAAGAATGTTGACTAATACTGCAGGAAGCCTTGGAAGCAACTAAGGATGAAGATCTAGCATTAGAAGAGGCCCGTGAGCATTTAGAAAAGATGATTATTATGGAGATTGTACACAAGAATGTTGCGCATGATGTTGATATGTACTTGAGTCAGGAGTACCTAAATCATGTTACACAAGTTCATTTGAGGCTCATTAGAGCTTAATGTTAATATTTTATGTGTTGTTAAAGTCCCAAAAGACACTTATGAGGATGTATACCCTCTTCAAGATATTGCTATATAAGTTGAACATGTGATGATTGAAAGGGAAGAGCGAAAAAAGAGAGAAGAGAGAGATATAAAAAAGAAGAGACTTTCATAATAATTATCATGTAGATTATAGTGTAAAGGACCATGATGCATGTATAAATTTTGGTAGAAATCAATAGAAGATCTTTAATTCTGTGCGACTTCACATTGGTGTCTATTGTTTGTTGATTTGAACAATTATCTGGCTATTTCCACACTGTTATTTCTCTGTTATTTGAACTTGTGTATCCAAGTTGATATTCAGTTTCATCAGACACATTTGTTGTTATTGTGTAATCAAGTTAATTGGTTTCTATCAAAGAATTAAAATCCTTTTAATTGATTGCAGTAAATTGGAAGTAACATTTGGATCAGTAAGAAGAGCTCTGTAATTGATAAGACTATCATACTATCTCCAACCCGATATTATCTTGTTATTCAAATTGAGGATATACTTCATTTATCGATACATATTTTCTATCATTGTGTGATTCTTTTTAATTGGTTCCTTCAAAGAAGGATTAAAATCCTTTTAAATAAGTCACAATAACTTGATAAGATCGATTGGGTCAATAAGTAGAGTCATTCAGTCACATTCTTGCACGTTTAGACAAAGTATAAACAAACATAAATGCCAAACAATTAGAATTGTAACCAATACTAGTCACTTATCATAAAACTTCATTGACTCCACTTACCCAATAAGGCACTGGTCCAGTTCACATTTCATTATATCTCACTTATCCACTTTCATATTCTAAATTTCTAATTATCACATTAGGATTAGGAGTAATTAACAAGCCTTAATCTATCCCACACTTTATGCCACTATGGATAGACACTTAAATCCAATTAAGTCACACAACCCTTAGATCTACTTTAGTTATCAAGGTCCACCTGCCTAGGTTTAGCAGAGCCCAAAGTGTAGGGAGTCATCAACCATATAGGTTAACTCCATTCATTGGTTCAAAAACGTTGCAAGTCTAATCATAGAGCCTGACTTTCTCTTAAGATTTGTAACCTGTATTTTTGAGACCTAACAGGACAAAAAGAAGGAGGTTGTTTTTATTCCTCCAATGAGGAATTGATCATTGAAACTAAGAAGGAGGATGTTTGTTTCTCCCTGGATAATTTTTTTAATAGAATTAATTGATTGGATGTAAAAGAGGCATGCATTGCAAAAACCTAATGTACTTCAAATATTTGATGTTGATGTAATCTGGGCGGGCTTGATATGGATTTAATCCTAGCCATTTATTTTTAATGTAACATCTATAAAAGGCCTATTCCTGCTCACTTGTAAAGTGGATTTTAGGGAGAATTCAGTAGTAGATCAGTAGACAAAGTAGGAGAGGAGAGAACTAGAAATTGTTAAGAAAATGCTAGAGAAACTAATATAGTTAGATCATTGACTTGGTGAGTTTTTATGTTAAGTTGGAAAGTGTTATGGTTTCTTGCTTCTTCTTCTTATGAAATGCTAGTATCAGTTCTTTCATAATAATGGTGAAATATTAATGATGTTTTGATGAATCTGTTGCTCATACCTTTTGTGATTTGCTGATTGTAAATTGATTTGTAAGGTTATTCTGAGGCAAATATCACATTAAGTTCAACTATGAATGTTTTTCCATGTCATGCTAGTAATTGAGTATATGGATGATTGTTCATAGTCTGAAAATCCTTTATTTTCCTTTGAATATTGCACCATTTCTGTGTAGTTGTAGGCTTGTCCTTGGTCAAGAAGAAACAAGTTTCATGGGGATTTGTCAGTCTACAACATTAGCCATTGTTATGATTGATCTTAGGCATTATATTAGGATCTCTCTCAACCCTATATCTTTTAATCTTTCTTTGGGTTAATTTTAGGAGAAACACCATCACCACATTGCCACATTTGATGATAAAATCATTTTTTAGATCTCAGATCTAGAAAGTTCAGTAAGGGTTTGCACACATTTTTAGATTTCACAAAACCCTCATTTGGGTTTGAGGCTTCCTGTCTTTGTCACCATAAATGCCTTTGTGGTTACTAGCAAATCACATGAACAACTGAGCTATTTTTGCATAGTCAAGACCTGACATCTAGAACCTTGGGGTTATTTTCTTAAGTTTTATGAAGAAGGTTACCTTGTAAGAGAGATATAAATTTTTTGTTTTATTTGTATTGTGCAGTGCAGAAACACTCATCAACAATATCAAAATTTGTAATTTTGGCTATTTTGAGCCTATTGAGCATTGTATCTCAAAAAAGGCTTTGTAATTGTATTGAACTATAAAGTGCCAACCTTATAATATTTGGGGGGGGGGGTGATCTTTGATTCTAGTGAAAAGGGTGGGAGTGTATTTATGTTCTTTTGGTTTCATTTGCACTCATTCTTGGTGGGATTAAACAAGTAATTTGTTATCAAGAACTGAGATAAAGTTTCATTTATGTGGGGTTAATCCTGTATCTTAATCTTCATCCTTCTGTTATTAGGATAACTTCAGAGAACTATTTGTCTTGGAAACAAGGGATAAAGAATCATTTCCTTGAGCGATATCTACTACCCCATCTCCTTGGAATCGTTCCTAAGCTAAGTGACTGATGAAAAGAATGTATGGTTTAACAATAATGATATGGTCTATGGACTAATATGTCTTACTATTTTTGAGGATACTCTACATCACATAGAGCACATTGAGTTCCCTTTCACTACTTGGACCATCATCCAACAATTATATGGAGATATTGAATCTTCATCTGAAAGTGATGTTTCCTTAGAGAACCAAGCTATTTAGGATGATATTGAGACTTTTTGACCCATATTGTGTGGACACATATTGTGCAAATAATCAGTTCATTGATACTCCATCAAAATCACCTCTTGAAAATTCATATTCCAAAGATGATTCTTTGAGGGCCTCCAGTGATTCATTGTAGTAGGATTAGTTACGTCTTCTAGATTCAGTCCATTGGGACTACTTTCTACCAAACATCTCTTATTTGTTTGTAGAGCCCCTCATTTTGGACATAGATGAAACTATTGAGGACATACATCTTCTCTTTGAGGACCACTCTTTTGTCGTTGCATTTGTTGCTACTACAAAGTTCAATGTTGCTTCTTAAAAAGCTTCCAATGACTTCTTGCAACAAGACATCCATAGTCTTCCTAATTCAACTTTACGGGATGATCTCTTGGCAAGGATTTTAGACTTGTTTATGGAGATGCATATTTTAGATTTGTATGACACATTTGAGAGGTTTTCTCTCCTCCTTTATGATATTCATTGCATAATTTTTTTCAAACCATCATTATCTTTGGATTGTGCTCTACATCAGTCTCTACGAGATTCTGATTTGTCTTCTTCAACAATGTGGCTTAGAAAACCTGATTTGATTGTGATAGATTTCAACTTCGACATGGGGACACTTGAGACAAGTTCAGAGACTTCATACATTTTTCACTTTCTTCCTATATATTCCTTTCAGGACTTGGGAGATAGCTTGCATGTACCATTGTTTTTATTTCTCTTTTAGGGGAGGAACGTTGTTCAACGATCATGGACCATCTTCTCCATCCAGTTTTGTGCATCTATCATTGGATCTCTTTGGGGGGGCTACTTAGCCCTTCTCTTCTTCTCTCTATATTTTGGGGGGGCTTCTTCTTCTTTGGGGGTAATTTTATATGTACATGGATACCTATGCCCTGATTTACCGAGATCCATCATCTCTTACATCCTCCTAAGTTGTGCTTAAGGGGGGTGTTGGCTTAGGTTTTTATTACCTAGCGGGTTAATTTATTTTCCCTTAGTCCTAGATTTTTCCTACACTTTTATTAAGCTTTTTTAAGATAATAAAGTGACTTTTTTACTAGGAGATAAGTGATGTGTTGCCCCCTTCCTTAAAGGGTGGAACACTTTCCACTTTTGGCGGATCCTCCACTTTTTGTGGTTGATTACTATTGGTTGGATTTACCACCTACATCCTCTCCTTAGTTCTATATAAACTCACTACCTAGATTGTATTTGAATATTTTGTATTGATCATCCAACTTAGAAACTCTTAATGCAATTCTATCATATTGACATCACATAATCTCTCAGAGTCCTAGTTTGCATTCTTTATGTTTTTCCAATTTATGTAACTTTAATTTTCTCTTAAAAATTTCCTTGCTTTATTCAATCTATTTCAAATTTATAACATAGTAGAGGTTAATACTCAAGGGATAAAATCCATCAAGAAAAGAGAAAAAGGGGAAGTAGAAATTTGAAATCTTTAGGGAAGGAAGTGATTGCAAATCGGGATTCAATAGGCTAGGATACTAGGGAAGTAAGAAAATGAATGAAATGCATACCCACATGATAGTATCATAAATTTGAGACTCAAATAAAATTATAAAATTGGTACATGTTAAAAAAGGATGATGATAAAGTAATTCTTAAAATATCAAAACACGGGGAATCAAAAATTTAAAAAGTTAAAGCAAATGAAGGAAAATTAAAATTGCATGAGAAATTTGGAAACTCATTTAAATAAGGGATGTATGGGTATTGTGAATAAATAACAAATGGAAATAATACCAAGGTAGAGGAAAACTCAAAAACCCACCCAAGGCTAGAAATTGGCCTAAGCACCCACATGATTTAATTTTTTGATATATTTTTTAATTTAGGCACATGAAAAAGTATGAGGAGAGGAAAATCACATCAATAAGAATGAAATTTATCAAGGGGTCACATTTAATGAATTATTTAATAAATTATCAATAATGGGAAAAGTAAGGCTAAGGTAACAAAGGAAGAACTAGACTTACATAATTTTGTATTTTTATGCATACAAGAAATAGTGCCAATAGAGTCTCTTGTTAGGTATGTATTAATATTGTAGGAATGAAGGAAACCCAAATAATCCTTTAGGATTAGACCACAAGATAAAAATGAGGGAGGGGGGAAAAAGTACAAAGAGAAAACATACCCAAGGAAAAACAACAACTTCTAGGAAATGGGATGGAGGAGTAGAGGAGAATAAAGTGTATGGTTGCTAGAAAACCTTGGAAATAGTTGTAAGTTATATCCTACAAACAATATCCATGGAATCCTGCCATATAAAAAATCCAAAAGAAGCTTAATATTATTCCTACCTACTTACCTTCAATCTCAACTTGATTTAATTTATTATTATCCTTATTATGGTATGTATCTCCATCCTTCACAACATAATTATTATTACCATGTGTTTCTTTAACCCATTGTTACTCACAGTAGTCAATTCACTACTAAGAAATTTTGTGTTTGAGGATAACAAAGTTGAAATGAGATTTATATCCAAACTAAACTATCTATACATAATTCCATGAGATAAAATCATACAAACAATCATTCAAAATCTAAAATAAAAAAATAGAAAAATATTCCATCAAGATGACACAAGATTTACCCTTGGAAAATCCTCATAAAAAGAAAACCTAGTCTCCAAAATCATCCACACTTAATGTATTATCATATGAATAAATATTATGATAAACTTATAGTGTCTTCATGAATACCTATAAAATTTAAATATTTATACATACACTACATATGAAAAATAAAATGTTAATAATTTAACCATACATACCAATCCATGCTTCCTCTCCTTAAATATGCAACCTACAAGAGGTGCTCAAACTAGTCAACTAGCCAACCTCAATAAATACTCATTTTCTTGACTTTATGCAAATAAAATTACAGAAAACCACCAAGTGGTATTACAAAAATCATGTTACTAATATCGTGAGCATAAAAAATTATTTCCCCACCGATTAACTATTTGGCACTATGTTTTCCTTTTTGATACTAAGTTTTCCCAATATGTAAACTCACGTTAAATATTCATCATAATATTATATATAATATATAAAGATGCCTCATGAATATCTATCATCTGTGATACATGTATCCATAGATTCCCTGGATGCACCACTGATAATATTAATTTTTATATTATAACATTATGCAAGGTGAACAACACACCTTTTTCCAATCATTCTCACCCTTGTATACGTTGCATAAGGGGTAAAAATTAAACCTAGACATCAAGGGAAAAATCCCTGTATCCAAAATGTACCTTCAAGAAATAAAAGTGCTCCATTTTCTTCATCAAAATACCTCCAATAATGACCAATGTGACCATGATATCAAATATAAATCCTCTCATCCTCCATCATGCCAATGCACAAAATATAAGATCTTATATAAAGAAATGCCAGATTAACAATTACATAGAAGCATGAATCCTCCATAAAATTGATATTCAAACATAAAAACAAAATCCGATGGTAAAAAATGTGCTTCATATTTGTCTAGAAATAATAACCATAATTTTATAGCACTACAACTAGTTAGAAGAACATTCCATATGTATCACGCAGAGGCAGAGGTTGCGTTCATAAGTGTTAAGTATGCCATTAGCAAAGGCTACTCCAAATTATGGGTGGAAGGAGATTCTATAAACATTATTAACTATCTGCGGGGCACTCACTCTTTGAGCTGGAGTGTCGATCAAATCATTAGGGATGCTATAATGATGCTTCAATCTTGTGATGAGACTCACGTCTCTCACGTTTATCGAGAAGGTAACTCGTTGGCAAATTTTTTTGCCAACGAGGCTATCAAGTCAAATAAATTTTGTTCGTGGGAGGAGGGTGCGATCCTTCCCAAGGAAGCCAGGAGTTTATTGAGGAATGATGGCATGGGCTAAGGTGTTGCGACATTTATGGTATAGTACTTTCCTTCATTTCACACACTTTGTGGGTGTCTTATTTCTTTTTGGCCTTTAGTTGTGTGCTTTTCAGAAGGTTTCTGTGATTCGTGTGCTGGTTGACATGGGTGGTGAAAGGAGCTGAATCGAGCTACATTCCTGTGGGTACATTCAGGGTAAGGAGAAACTCTAGACTATCCTGCACCATGGTAATTTTACTCCATTCTTGGAGAGATTGCACGGGCATGACCCTAATGCCTCTGTGCAATTTGTATCTTTCTAGCACAATCATAAGCTTAGGGTTAAAGGTTAGGAAGTGGAGGTGAATGAGGATTTGGCTGCCATGGTTACTAGGTTGCCGATAATTGGTAGGAAATTCTTCAAGGATAAAAAGAGCAACAAAGAGGCAATGACAATTTTTTAAAGATGATGAGTGGAAACATTTAATCAAATAGGAGAGCTGGGGCTACAAGAGAACTTCCCTGAAGAATATTTGGGCGAGTGTTGCTAAGGTGCTAATGCGATATGTGACCTTGGAAGGGATATTTAAGGCCATTCTTGGTCATCATTTTACTCTCCTTAATCATTTCAGGCATGGTTTGTTCATTTCTTTTCCTTTCTTTTTGTTATCTTCTTTGGAGGTTTCAGTGTATGCACACCTTAAGAATAGAAAGGCCCCCATCCTCCATGAAGGTATTATTTTACTAATTATGGAAAATGTAAAGACTCTTCTCCCTGCTCTTGCCATCAAGGGTAAGGAGAAGACTTTAAGTGACGAGTCTAGGTCGTCAGGGGTGGAGTCCTCTTCGGAGGAGGAGGAGGAATGGAATGAAGATGAGGAGGATCTTTCTCCTGTGGTTGTGGCTATGTCTTCGAAGAAAAGGAAGGTGGGTGGTGCTAAGAGTAATAGGCCAGCGAAAATGCTTTCCCTTTTTGGGAGTGATGACACAGATGTGGGGTCGGATGATCCATCTCCCATATCTATGGAGGTGGTTGTTGGTAAAGATGTTGTTGGTGTTGGAGGTAAGGTGGGGACACAAGACAAAGAGGTGGGTGCAGTCGACAAATCAAGGAGGATTTCGACGTGTATTGCTAATTTGAGGAGCAAGGCCTTGGAGTTTATGACTAAGGACCCCAATAAGGCTAGCGAGGACAAAAATTTTGGTGATAAGACGGTTACCATTGTGGATTCTCCTTTGCAAGATTTTCTTAAGGAGGAGGAGGAAAAGGAGAATAGGAGTCGGGAGGAGGAGGACGCAGAAAATCAAGAAGTTAAACAAGAGCCTTTAAAGTTGGATCCTCTTTTCGAGGACTTTTCTTATCTTGATGATGATGCTACCTCAATGTTTAATTTGTTGGATATGGCCAGAGCTGGGGCTACGGGTACCTTTAAGTTCAAAAAATGGTCTTTGCAGGAATTCAATAAGATTAACATTAAAATCATAGGTTTAAAGGAAAATCTTAAGAATGTTCCAAAAGGTGTGGTGCCAGACATTCTTATTGGTAGAATGGTGGACCTTGAAGGGTCCTATCATGACTTTAAGTCTCTTTGTGAGGAAATATTGTTTGCTCTGGAATCCAAGGTGTTAGGAATAAATGTGGATATCAAAAAACTTCTACAGGCATGTCATATTTCTATAAAGAACACCGCAGACTCTTTGGAAGTCATTTTCAGGAAAATCAGTGAACTCAGAGAAGATCAGGTTTACTTCTTCGAGCTTATGGAGAAAGAATGTGCAACAAAGGGAAAAGGTAAGGAAATTTCTAAGGATGATGAAAAGGGATCTGTGGTTAGAGAATCAATTGAGTGGAAGAAAACATTTGATGCTGAGAAGAAGGAACTATTGGATATGGTTGAAAAGCATAGGAACCAACAAATGGAGGTGGCCAATACTCTAAGTGGCCTGAATTAGTCTTTTTCTTTGTTGCTTTCTATTTCTTGCTGGGTGTAGGTTTTTGTTAGGTTATTTTGCTATTTTCTGGTTGTTGGGTGTTGTTGGCAGCTTCTAGTTTTATTTTAGATCTGCACCCGCCTTGTGGCATTTTTTGGCTGTTGGGTTGCTGCTGGTGGTTTTTCTGATTATCCTTTTGGACAACATTTTGTGTCTTTTGTTGTAAAGGGTTTCAAGGTCCCTTCAAAACCTATTTTACCCCTTTTAATCAAAACATTCCATATGTAAACTTCATGTCATCAACGTGTCCAACCCAATCCACACAAAGATTCCACTTTCTTGAAAATCCCACTATAGTGGGTAATGCCAATCTGAAAATGATCAATAAATCCAAAGATCCACCAATAGTACTCACATAGAAGGTGTTACCAATGTCATGTAGTAACAAGGAACATCTAAAAATATGCAAAACCTATAAACAAAATTAATAACACATAATTCTCATCAATAGTCTTCATAGTCATACCAATTTCTCGACACTTAATAAAAGAAAGATATCAAGGAGTCTCCATGCTATTACTAAATAATAATGAAGTATAATAACAAAACATGACATAAATATAGTAATCATCATAGATCCATAGAAACCTCAACTCCAATGTCATGTGAACATGAATATCCAAGAATAAGAAAAATACGAAATATACAAATTATAAATCAAAACATGTGGCATGTTCTTCTACACACACCTCTAAATTATCAAGATATGATAAGTGTGATCTCCTTCAAAAAAACATAGAGATAAAGTATTATCAACATCCAACAAACTAAGATATAAGCCTCTCAAACCAAAGGAAGATCAAACCAAATAATTCATTCCCAAAACTAAGGAAATAAACCTAAAACCATCCTCTACACTACTTAAATAAGCTCAAACATCATTCCAATGAGCAGATAAAGGAATAAATAACTCATGCCAAAATATCCTCAAATAAGCTCTCTAGAACCAACAATCATATCTTAAGACTCATTTCCATGAGAAAACAAATAACAAAACAAATCTTATCTAAAAAAGGTGGGAAATGACTTTTAAATTATTTATTATTAATAAGACCGAGTGGGGAACGATAACGTTCCTCCAATATAATCAAGATATATGAATCACTCTAAGAATAATATCATCTATAGGTACATGTTGAACTCATTTCCAAAATAGGTGTAGGCTCCTTGGTCTTCCTACTAAAACCTCATAAAATAATAACCATCTCAATACACAATATCTAAGAACAAGAGATCTCTTAGCCTCAACCAAATTTTAAATAGGTGTGTGACCTATCATCTCATACCAATTGAACTCAAATGAAACATCATAATAAATAGATTCTCATAATAAAAATTATCACACTAATCATCAATTATATTATCTCAAATCACCACCAAAGTTCAAACTCTAGAATCAAGAACTCTCCATGACATCATGATCTAACATCTCAAAATAAGATCATATGTCCCTTGAATGAACATAATTTATCCTTATAGAACATGTATCATTGTGACACTAATATAAAGTCAATAATACACCATGGCATAATAAAATCCATCCTCTAAACAAGTATCATCTATCAAACTAACAAAACATAGCCAACATCTCAGCCAAAGACTCTAAGTGCCCTCCATGGTACCAAGATGTCACCATCTCCGAGTCACATGAACATAGGCATCTCCTATCAATATAACTCAATATTTCAATGAACTCTCATTTCATACAAGAAAAAATATCCAAGAGCTCATCTATGACACCAACAACCACAATAACAAATCACCCATCACCAGATGATGAGTCCACATTTTACCAAAATATCCCACTAAACCATTATACCTAGCTACACATGCTATCATAATAAGAATTTCCTAAATGAATACCATGGTATTCATTTAGGAAATGCTTATTATTGATTTTTGACCACTTTTCGGGCCCATCCAGAGCCTCTAGGTGCTTCAAAATCAAGAAGATATGCAACTAATAAAAATGTTCAAAGTCAATTTTGAAGCACCTAGAGGCTCTGGATGGGCTCGAAAAGTGGTAAAAAATCAATAATAAGCATTTCCTAAATGAATACCATGAATTACCCCAAAAAATCAAAGAATTCAACTACAACACTAAGAGCTCCCAAAGGAAAAAATAAAAAATATGATCTCCAAACTAAGAAGATGCAACATCACCAAATCACTTTCAAAAGCTCTCATTGAATCATATAAGCAAGCTATTTGTGACATCATGATAACCATGTCCTAAATGCAGGTAATAAATCCCCAACCAATAAAATAACTTAACCATAACACTAAGAGATCCCTAAGTGTAAATTAAAACCACGATCTCTAAATCAAGAAGATATGCAACCACCTATAATCAAGAATCAATCCAACACCATAAAAATGTATTTTTATAAACAACCATGTTGTGTAAAAGTTATTAAGGGTTAAAGAAATGGTGCACGAGCATCCAAGGTGTAAGAGAAATCTTGCATCGACAAAAAAATGTTGTTTCTTTTCAATAAGGGCTAAATTTGGGAAGTTACTATTTTTAGTAAGTCTTTATTTATGCACATAAGGGCAGAAAATCTTAAATAAACCTAAAAAATGGTAAATTGAAGCCAATGGTGAAGAAATCACTTCAATATCATTTATCATATGAGAGATATTAAAATTTCAATTTTCAAAAATCTTGTTAAAAATGTTCAAAGTTAATTTTGAAGCACCTAGAGGCTCTGAATGGGCCCAAAAAGTGGTCAAAAATCAATATTGTACCTTATGGTACCATTTTGTGGCCAAGCATATTCTTGACAGCTTTTCGAAAAGGTACTATAATAGAAAATCTGATGGTTGGATCAAAAGTTATGACCACGCGAAGTTGCACTACTAAATATAATAAAATTTTGAAATTTCTTCTTGTTGGGGTTGTTGGTTGTTTTTAAGAACCAAGCTGATCTTCAGAATTGCCTATGGAATTGCCAATTCCAATCCTTAGCAGCCCAAAGGGATTGGCCAACGAACGAGTGAAAACAACAATACTTTCCTCCTGCACTTTGGGCTTTGCAAAACCCGGGAGGGTGATCCCACAATGTATTTAAAGACCTTTGCACCAAATATCTGAATACATTGTAAATAACAGATAAAATCTCATATAATAGCTCAACAAATGGAATGTATCAAAGAAGTTGTCTGCTTCTTTACAACACTCTACATTTAGAGCATGAGAATGGTGAAAATTAATACAAAATAATAACCATTATAACTAATTTGAAAAGTTTTTTTATAAAAATAATTTCCTGCTAAATTGACCAATAAAATGTATTATGAATATTCACTTAGATCAGTACCTCATCCTAGGAATGGAGTCAATCCAAAAACATACACAATCTAATAACAATTCAACACATAAAATCATTTAATCTTTAAAAATATTGCATTACAACATTTCAACATTATATTCTCAACTACCACTTCTTACTAATATCCTAGCACTTAATTCATATGAATTTACAGCTTCACTCAAGCATTTACATTAATTCTTTAAATGAAAAAGCAAGAAGAAAACAACACATCCAATATAAATCAATGGAAACGAACTAGCTAATCCTTGATTATATTACTCATAATTCATAAAACAAGTACATAGGAGAGAAAATGGCTTTGAATTTTCACCATTATGTATTCTATTGCCAGTATTGCTATCAAAATTACATACGCATTGAAAGACTCAAACCTAAGACAAAACTCGAATATGCTCAGTATTCTCTTTACAGTTTTTTGTGATCAATTACAAAACAATGAACCTCGTACTTATGGCCTTGAATTCCTTCTTATAGAAAAAAAGGAGCAAACAAGCCTCAGGCCAAAAAGTACACATGTCATAATTCCATTGGCTCATTATAAAATACATTCCCTTTTGTAGTTATATTTGCATCCTCATTTGGAGGGAAATTTTACATGAGACAAAAGTTATTTTTATTTATTGTCGTAGATCAGGTCCTGCCTTCCAAAAGGCATCTTTGAGCTGATTTGACAATATCCATATGCTCCAAGATGTATCCATGTACACAAGCATAAAGATGAAAGAAAACATAAAAATCATAAGGCAAAAAATACAAGAAACCCGTCCACATCTGCAACCTTGTCATCAATTTCAAATTGGGGAGAAGATAATATTTTTCCATACTTTAGCAAAAGCCTAATCTATACTATTTCTAGGCTATGCATTGTGCTCCTCCCATCCGTTATTCACCATGGTTGTAGATTCAAAACCAAGATGGTATTCACCACCTCACAACTGCAACTTAATCATCCAGTACATCCAAACACTTATCCTTCCATGTTTGGAATTCCTCTTCTATAGGCCAATTAAATCCCATGACCTCATTAGCCTTTTTCTTGTAAGGTGAATATTTAGTAACCACTTGGTTTGCTTCCTTGTCAAATTCTACCAAAACAACCCCTGCATAAGCCAACATGTCCATATTCGTTTTCAACATGTTCATGTCATGTCCTTCACAAATTGAAGTATCTTGTTGTGCAATTACTTCATTTGTTTCTTTTCTCCAGTTCTACAGGGCTTTGATATTTCCATCATCTTTTAATATGGGAGGATGGAGGCCATGATGTGTTTCATGAAAGTTCTTAATCAACTCCCTTATTTTTGCCTCCAAAGGATCAATTTGTCCCCTGAACTCCTGGATTTCATTCACGATCTGGGTGGTGGGTTTAAGTTTTTCAGGTTTGTTTGTGTCATGTTTGGCTCCCACAACCATCATTCTCAACTCTTGGAATCTTGGGATCCAGGTTTCCATGAGAGGGATTTCCAAATCTTTATCAATGTCAAATTTTTCCATTTCATCCTTCATGGTAGAGTAGTTGGCATGAATTCTATTCAGTCTATTATTTACCCCTCTATTTAAATGTTCCAAAACTATAGTGACAATCTTCATGTTGTTGACAAATATTTCTCTATCATGACTATCACATTTTTCTTTGTATTCCTTTAGCTGCTCAAGTAATTCCTCCCTGTTGGCACCTTCCTCTGTTTGTGGTGCTTCTGTTGTGTCTGGATCCTTCACTAAAATGGGCACAAATCCCATATTATAGGGCACAATTACCCATGAAGAACTTGTTGGAGGTGGAGTAGTGGTAGTTTTTGGCTCATACAAAGAAGTGGGAGAAGTAGCATCAGTCTGCATTGGCTCCCCTGATTGAAAATTTTGCAATTTATCCTTTAACAATGCTAATTCCATTCATAGTCGTATTGTTTGTTGTTGATTCTTTAAATAATCGACCAAAAAATCATTGTAGCTCTTTTTTTGCAGTCACTAACTCCACCGTGGCCTTTGTGAATTGTGAAACATTCACTAACATGGTAGTAGCCTCAATAGCTGATGTATCTAATACCCTCTTTATTATCAAACCTCCCCTATAGTCTGAAGTGTAACTTTAGGCTTCTTTGTGCTAGGGGCTAAGGCCCAAATGGCCAGTGTATCCCACTGCTCACTAAATGTAGATCCTTGCAATGCTATGGTGGTTTCCTCCTCTGAGTTGTAGAGGGTTCTATCACATATTTTTACTATATCAAAAGCAATTGCAGAGGCTAGGTCCCATTCTGGCGACTATAAGATATCGCTTTTCCTTACTAGCTCGCTGCCTTTAGATGCAGTCATTCCTTGAAATCCGTCTTTCATCTCCTTTAGAACCTGTGCTTGAATGGTTGCATCAGGTAACTCTAGGTAAGACTTATTTTCAATACAAAATTATTGACATATTCATCCTTCTTAGCTATGTATGCAAACTCCATGAAAGCTTTAGATTTCACAAAAGAATCATCATCAAGGAATTTTGTGCATGCCTCAATCCTTACATCATCGATATTGTTTATGCTAGTAAGCTCATCTTTGCTTAACCTTAAACCCAATTATTGTGGCACTATCCCTACTGATGGAAAGGGAATTCCTTGTTGCATTTCTTTCTTTGATACCCATATTTATTCATCAGAGTCATCATCATAATCTACCAAGCCAACAGGTTCAACTCTTTGCTTCTTCTGAGGTGGTGGCCTTGGTGGTGATGAATGTCTAGGAGGGGAATCAACTTCAAAAAAATCAGGTCCAATTGATCTTGGGGGAGATGGAAGTGGCACTTCTTGCATTGGTGGAGGGGCTCTTGCTCCCCTTGTTGAGAAGAGGTAGCATATGTATCCTTTCTTTTTAATTTATTCTTCCTTCTAGTAAAAAAAATCATTTTCTATTCTTTGGGAGGTTGGTATGTGGGACTTTCCTCCATAACCGAGATTTATCCTCCACTCTATTCCTCTTCAATAGGCGCCTTCCCTTTATCTTGAATCATCCTCTCACCTTTTAGGCGACCCAACATTGACTCAAAATTGTGAAACATGTGCTCAATTCTTTGTATCTTGTTGGGAATCTCAACAAGAGTAGTGAATTTTGGATCCTTCTCTCTTATTTTTCTTTGCATTTTATCAAATGCAATCCATTTTTCTTTTCTATCTTCCTGCTTCAGAATATCAAAAATGTTCTTGATGACATCCTCAGGGAAATGAAAAACATGGGTAAACTTGGAACTCCTCTTTCTTATTTTAAGCCATGCCATATACCCTTCAGGATCATGAGTTCTTACTCCTACTCTCCTCATGCCAAAATTCTTGAGTATGCCATTTATATTATACCAACCTCCTTTGATCATCACAAAATTAGAGAAGCATTTGTATGAAGGGAAGAATGTTCCCTTTCCCTGATCTTTCAAATGTGTGTTCTCCACACTTCCCAGCTACCACATGTTGATGGTGTTTTTTGCACAACAACAACTCAGATAGAATATGATATCCTATCTCTCTTGAAAGGTAAATCTCTATTAGCAAAGAGATAACCCTAAGGTCTCTAATGTCAAGTCTTGACAATGCATAAACAACTCAGATAATATGTGAAAATGTTGGTAATCACAAGGGGCCTTACAAATGAACAATGCTAGAAGTATATTTTCATTAGATGTAGCAATATAGTGATGCTTTCAATCCTAAAACTAACCCAGATAATAAAAAAAATAACAAAAGATAAGGGCTTAAGAGAGATTCTAAACTAACCCCTAAGATCAATCACAACAATGATGAATGCTACAAATGGACAGATCCCCAATGAAACCAATCTATGCTTAATCAAGGACAAGCCTACAACTCCACATAAATGGTACAATCTTCTAAGGAAACTAAATATTTTACAATTCAGATTCAATGGCCAAGATTAAATCAATCCAATGGCATAGATTGCTCATCTAGAAACATCCATCAATTACATTAGGGTTTTGGCATTTAGATACATCATCATCCAATGGGAAAATTCAGTTACATCCTTGAGCAATGAGAAAATAATATTCTGCCAACCTGGCTTTGATAACAATCATCATTGAAGAAAGCAAACAACATCACATGTCACTCCATATTTGAAACATATCTTTTAGCTGTAGACAGGTTGTGGCAAGAATTCTTATGTAGGTGCATTTTAAATATTTGATTTGCAAATAAAAGCATAGCTTGAAATCCTCTTGGCAGCACAATCTGGGCACATATCCATATGCAAATGGGCTCATTTGAACAGCTGGGAACTGATTCATATGTAAATCAATATTAAAATATTTTCCAAATTTTCCTCTTGGCATGAATCCATATGCAAGTCCCCATTTTTTATTTATTCAATCTTGAAAAACAATATCATCATTAGTAGCTCACATGTTAAAAATCCAATCCAAATTAAATTTAAATACAATTTTGGCCTTTTAAGAAAACTTTCCATTTTCAAAAAAAAATCATTTTCGAAATTTTTTCATTTTTAGAAATTTTTTATTCTCAAAATTTTTGCCATCTCAAGAATTTCATTTTAAAACATTTTAAAATTTAAAAAATTAACATTTTGGAAATTTTCCATTTTTGGAAAAATATGCATTTAGGAAAAAATTCCATTTTAAAACAAAATTCCATTTTGAAAATCTGGGTTTTGAGGCATGGAAATTCTCAAAAGAAAATTTTCATTTTGGAAAATTTTTTTGAAGGGGCATGAAAATTTCAAAAAAATTTCCATTTCTCTTGGATTTTGAGGGAGCATGGAAATTTCCAAAAAGAAATTTCCATTTTTGAAAATTGGGGTTTTGAGGGGCATGGAAATTTCCAAAAAGAAATTTCCATTTTGGAAAATTTGGAGTTTTGAGAGGGCATGAAAATTTCTAAAAAATTTCTATTTTTGGAAAATTTCGGGTTTTTGAGGGGGGCATGAAAATTTCCAAAAAAAGAAATTTTGCGATTTTGAGGGTCTGAAGGAATTTCGAGGATTTCCATTAAAGACGGAAATACCCAAATTTCCAAGCAAGGTCAAAATCCCCTAAACCTCATAACTTTTTTTTCAGAAGGAATTTTCAAAAAATTCAAAAAGCACCCTGCCTAATTTTTCGTCCTTTATCCAAGGGTGCAAAAGAGATTTACATATGATGCTGAAAATTTTGATTTTTGGCAAATTTCAGGATTTTGAGGGGAGCATGAAAATTTCCAAAAAAATAAATTTTGGGATTTTGAGGGCCTAAAGGAATTTTAGAGATTTCCATTAGGGACAAAAATACCCGAATTTCCAAGCAAGGTCAAAATCTCCTAAACCTCATAACTTTTTTTTTAGAAGGAATTTTTGAAAAGTTCAAAAGCAACTTGGCCTAATTTTTCCTCCTCTATCAATTGGTGCAAAAATATTTACACATAACATTGAAAATTCACCTCAAAAATCCCCATTTCCAAAATCCAAGGCCCCAAAACGCTCCAAAATACCGCCCCTATCAAATCAAATCTGGACTTAATCCCAAAATAGCCTTCCAAAATTAGCAAAACTAAAAAATTGACAAAGCCAAAGGTGTAGAGATGTAGGAGAAAAAAGGGTCCCTGCCTCTAGTGGGACGTGTGTGCGAAAACTGCACAACACCATATTACTTCAAGGAACCCAATTCTTTCTGGCACCTACTTCGGCAACAAATGGGGTGAGATAGATGTACCATACACTCTCAAAATTGTATAAGTGGGGTGGGGGATAATATCTCCCCAATTATGATCAACCCCCAATTTAGGTCTCCTGTCCTTAGGTCTCAAGAAATCATGTAAGGCCTTGGGAATCCTTGGCACATTCATAACTAGAGCTCTCCTCAACTCAGAGGCAAATAAATTCTGAGAAACCAAATAATCAAATTTTCTATTATCTTTATCGAGGACAGTGGTCCAACAATGGATAGACAATTCCAAATCACCTTCCATCCTCTCCAGTGTCATATTTTTCTAAAATAAGTGGCACCCTTGAACAAAAACATATGCATGAATAATGAATTTTACCCCCACTTCAACCTTCTTCAACTTCACGAAACCTTCGTGAATCTTCTCTGCCAGGTATTCCCCATAATCATATACTGTTCAATAATTGGGGTGTTGGATGTGTGCAGCCATGTACATCCAAGCCGTAGGCATACTAGTGACCGGATCATAGCCAATGATCTAACAGATGGAGTAAAAAGTCTTTTGAAAATAAGGCACAAAATAATTAACTGGGAGGGTTTCTCATCAAATGGATGCAATGCAACCCTTCACCCCTCAATAGATGCTAGATACTTTGGCAATAAGTGGGTTTTGAATGAGTACCTAACTTTCTTATCAATGGGGACCATATCCTCACTCCATTTGATGAGCTTGAAAACATTGGTAATTTCTTCCCTTGTGACCCTCACCATGTCCACTCCATCAAAGGCTCTCATAGTCCTTGTGACTGGATCATAATTGATGGCCACTTCTTTTAATAAAATAACTTCCATGTAGACATTAGGCACAACTAAATTTCCCAAGTCTAGATTCCATGGGTTTCCCACTGGAATACCACAATTTCTATTCCCAAACTAGCCATTGAACAACTCCCATCCAATGAAAGGCAGTGTGGCATGCCTAACTACACTCTGCTTGTCAACCAACCCATCAACAACGTGAAGACCATGAACCAATGGTCGACCCTTAGTTTTTTTACTAGTAGAGGGTTTTAGCAACTCAAAAACCCTAAGGCATGGTAATAAGCGAAACCCTAAGCCTTGGGACATGAAGTAACCAAAATTTACAAAATTTATAATTGGAACACAAAATTTTTAGGGGTTCCACTAGTGGCTCCTGTTGGGGATGTCTGTTCTTCCAGAATAGAGCAAGATCATAGAATCTCGGGTTGAAGCAGACCAATCATAGATAATCAAAACCAAGAACTAACTAGACAAGGTAGCAAGACTAGAGTAGACACAACCAAAGCAAACACACCTATATACAAAATTTACAAAACTTATAATGCATATGGAATAAAGACATATTTCAAGAGAAATATGGCTTCAGGAATTGTCCATGTATTGGAAGTTCAAGAAGTGTACCTATTAAATCTTGTAAGAAATACAAATCTTCACCATGAGTGTTGCTAATTAGATAGGGGCCGAGCCATAATGCCTCAAACTTTCCATGCTTCCCCTTGTCCTCAGATCTCACATTCCACACCAACACCATGTCTCCTACTTGAAATTTTCTTGAGGATGGCTTCTTTTCATGCAAGCTCTTGAATTGCAACTATTACTTGACATTTCTATTCCGAGCATCTCTCCTTGTTTCATCTACTTCCATTAATGCATAAATCCTATGCTACATCTCATCACATGTGTCGTCATCATACTCTTGAACAAAATTATACATCTTCATGAGGTTTTTTTGTGGTAACCTATCTGTAATTCCATATACTAGATCAAAGGGTGTATAACCAGTGGCCTTCTTGATAGTCACTCTATCTACCCATAGAACTAACTTTAACTTGGAATCCCAAGCTCTCTTGTTTTTCTCAAGAATCCTTTTGATAATATTCATTAGGCTTTTGTTGCTGGATTCTTCTTGGCCATTACCTTGAGGGTGGTATGGTGAAGAATATGACATTTGAATTCCATGCTTTGAGAAAAAATCGGTGAATTCCTTAGATCTAAAGCACATTGCATTATCTGAGACAATTTTTTCAGGTACTCCAAACTTGGTCAATATATTATCCACAAAGAAGTCTATGACCACTTTTCTTGTTGCTCTTTTTGTTGGAATGGCTTCCACTTACTTTGTAAAATAGTCTATTGCCACAAGAATCCATGAATGGCCTCCACTAGATTTATTAGATATTTCTCCAATGAAGTCAATACCCCATTGTTGAAATGGTGCCTGAACTGTAACTAGTCTAAGGGGTAGATTACCTGAGAACTTCAATTTCCTAGAGAACCTTTGCCATGCATCACATGCTCTTACCAGTTTGTGTGCATCTTTAAAACTGTAGGCCACATGAATCCAACTCTTAAGACTTTGTGAGTTGTGGTTTTAGTCATGTAATGCCCACCACATACTCCACTATGCATCTCATTTAGCAATTCAGAGGCCTTGGTCTTATCAACTCACTTTAAATTACAACCTACAGGTTTCTCCACAATAATTCACCCTTTATGATCACATTTTTAATGGCATGCAAATTGAGATTCTTTTCTCATTTTTAGTTAATCCCTCAAGGCATTGCATTTTTTGTAAGTAGTAAATGGTATTTTTATACTAATCACAACCTTCCATGTCACAAATGTATGACCTATGAAAATGATCTTCAAGATTCATCTGGTTGGCATCTAGGTTTACTTCAGCCATTAATTTATCCAATCCCTGACCTCTCACAAATTTGGTGATCTAGATGTCAATATTAAATTCTTGAATTCTGCTTATCCACCCATACCTTCTACCCGTGAACTCTTTCTAGATAAAGATGTCCTTTATAGCTGCAGTTGGAAAAGAAGTAATGATTGTGGCTCTTGCTAGATAAGTCCTAAAATTCTTCACAGTCTTAACATGTGTATATGCTTGTTTTTCCATTAAATCATACTTTAATTCTACAACCTGAAGTGATTTGATAAAGAAAGCAATAGGTTGTTCAAAACCTTCTTCATTCTTTTGTAGTAAAACAACATCAATAGTATGAAATGATGTAAATGAAAATATTTGCAGTGGCTTGGAAAATTCAGGAGTCCTTAGAACTGGGGCCTCCTTAATTGATTGTTTCATTGCTTGAAAAGCCTTACTTGGCTCTTCATTCCACTCCACTTTCTCACCCTTCAAAATTCTAGATATTGGGTGAGTAATTTCTACAAAATTTATTACAAATCTTCTCAAGAAGTTAATTTGGCCAAAGAATGATTGAATTCCTTTTACATTATTTGGTTGGGGAATATTGTCAATGGCAGCCACCCTCTCAGGGTCAATTCTCACTCCCTCTTTAGACACAATATGTCCCAACAACTTGCCTTCAGTAACTCCAAAGGCACACTTCTTTGGGTTGAGTGAGATGCCATATTCTAGGGCCCTAATGAAAATCTTCTCCAAGTGCATATAATGTTCTTCTTTCTCGGAGTAAGTGGTTAATCATCCCAATAAATTACCAAAAACAAATCAATGAAATTAGAAAAGGTCACATCCATAGCCCTTTGAAAGGTAGCACCTATGTTGGTCAAACCAAATGGAATTCTAACATACACATAAGTGCCCCATGGAGTTGTAAATGCAGTCTTCCACTACTCAGACTCCTTCACTTTAACCTGGTTTATCTAGAAAAACCATCCATCATAGACAATAATTCACAGCCAGTCACCTTTTGCAACATGGCTTCCATATTTGGCAATGGATAGTTATCTTTCAATAATGATATGTTTAAATTCCTAAACTCAACACATAATATTATATCACCATTTTTATTTTTGACTGGAACTAAGTTAGACACCCATAAGGAGTGCCTAATAGGCTTTGTAATGCCAACATCCCTTAACTTGACCAACTCATCTTGCATCTTTGGAGCCAAGGTTGGGTTGATGGGTCTTTGCTTTTGTTTGAAAGGTTTGGCATCCTCTTTTAGGGGAATATAATTGTAGAACATGTCTATATTTTCTTAACAGAGAAATCAACATTGCCTTGATTTTGGGTTTCATCTTTTTACCCACATAAACCTTTTTAGGGGCATTTTTAGTCCCCATGTTTACTTCTTCTAAGTCCTCTAGATGGGTAGCAGCTGTTTTGGCATTGATTTTATCTTGATTTTCAAAGACTCTCTCTAATGCCACAAGGCCCTTGGGGATCTTATTTGTCTTCTGCTGAATGGCTTCATTTCCAAAGACTGTATCCTTACCATCTATATTTTCAACAAAAGCCCCCGTGTGCAGTGAAATTTGTTATCTCCTAATATGCAAAACTAACTAAAGAATGCAAGATAAAAAACTACATCAAACCACCTCAAGATTGGGCTGCGTTAAACACAAATAAAAAGGAAGATAAAGACAAACAACTGATTATACCTTTTCTTCATGTTGATCCCTTGGTTGGCCCTTGAAGATACCATTGATATGTGCTCCTTAGATGATAAGCATGCAATGATGGTGGTAGATGGATGAATGGAGGTAGGTGAATGCAATAATGGATTCTAAGAAGTAAAATTCAAGTGTTAAATGCTGCAATAAATGGCTAAAATAGCTTGAAAGACTTGAGGGCATAAGTTTGGTATGAATGCACTAACTCAATTAATGAGAAGAGGGGGATATTTATAGAAGAAATTGAATTCTCTAAAGAATTCAACGGTCAAAATTGAGCCATCATGGACAAGATGGAGGGCTATGATGAGTTGAGGACTCACAAGCCTTCACATCTTGCCATGTGGTGGGTGAAGTGTCCAGAGGACAAGGTGAAATGGCAAGGGTACAAGTGACATGGAAAAAAGGCCATGTGGTTCCAAGGTACTTGCAAGTACCTTGGGATGAGAGAGGATCTCCACAAAAAGTAATCCCTTGTCCCCAAGTGGGGCTGAAAGTGACAAGTGAGGACTTTTAGAAAGTCCACCCTTGTCACCATGGGGATTGGAGATGGCCTTGGAGGAATAAAAGTGAATTTCTAATTCGCTTTTTGGAAGATACCAAAGGGTAAAACAATATTCCCCTAAAAGGGGTCTTTGTCCTATGGGTACGATGTGACATATGAGATTTCATGGGGGGAATAAGTGTGAATATTTAATTCACATGGGGAAGAGGTCAACCCAAAAAAGGTAAGTACCAAGAAGGTTGACTTAGGGATATGCTAGAAAGGGTAAGTGATTAGGATTAGGATTGTGCAAATAGGTGATTAGGCTAATTAATGATGATTAGAGGCAAGTGGAGGGACATGGAGGATGTGACATTAATCCTAATTAAGGATATGCACATTTCAATGAAGGATTAATTAAATTAACCCAGATTAGTGAAAGGGTTATGGAGGATGGGACAAGGAGAGAGAAAGAATGAATTAAAAAATGAAAAAGATAATTGACTAAATTAAATAAATTGATTGATTGATTTAATCTAGAGAGGAAATGGTTAAGGATAAAGTATTTATTTAAATACTTTTGGGAACCTTAGGGAAAAGGGATAATATTAATTAAATGTGTCATTTAATTAATATAGATGGATTAGACAAATAAATGATGGGATTATGACCATATGGAAGTGGTCAAATTTAGGTGTCTACAACCCCAACATCAATCTCCTAACTCTCATATTCATCAACACATTTGAGAAATTTCAAAATGTCTTCATCATCATTAAAGATTTTTCAATTATACACATTATTAGGGATTGATGGCCTTGCTTGTACCTCAAGCTTGGAGACATAAAAAAATGTTATGTCATCAGGCCTAAGTGCAATTTTTGCAAGCAGATCCACCACTTTGTTTTGACCTCTCTCCATCCAGTCAATTCCAAATGCATCAAACTATTCAATGGAATCCCATACAACATTCCTATATTATTTTAACCTCTTATTTTTGCATGCATATCTGGATCTCACCTGGGATATTACTAACTCAGAATCACCAATTACCATTAGTTTCTATATCCCATGTTTTTCTACTAGCCTCAATCCTATTAGCAATGCTTCATACTCTGCCACATTGTTTGTGAAAATAAAGACAAAGTGAAAGAAAACTTGAATGTGTTGCCACTAGGTGAAACCAACAATATACCTACACCGGATCCTTCTTTAGAACTTGCACCATCAAAATATATTTTCCAAAGGCCATGTTTACTAGATAATCTTGTAATCTCATTATCAATAGGTGCAGGTCACCTGTCATTTTCTCTTGGAACCTCTTCCACCTTGAATTTACTGTTGTCAGTATCTACAAAATGAACTGTATCATCCTGAGGAGTATATTCCAATATATGTGGTACTCTTGATTCTCTTACCACTTTGACATCTTTACCATCAATTGGGAAAGTAGCATAAGACATATCAAATTTCAAGCTACCCCCCATGGAAGCACTCCACTTCCTAGATAACAAAATTCTATAGTTGGGTGGGATATCTACCACAACCACACTCATCTTAAATTCCTTTTATGGGAATGCAACCAATCTGTAGGGAAGCTCATGTATTACACTAGTCACAAGGACTTCCCTTGAGTCCATAACACAACATTTTCCATGGGTACTATCAAATTTTAATCCCATTTATTCCATGATCTTAGTAGGAATTATATTGTTGGATGCTCCAAAATTAATTATACAGTTCTTCAAGAAATTTTCACCAACAATCAGTGTTATAAAAAATGGATCTATATTTCTAAGACAGATAGTCACAAAATTTCCAAGGAAAATATGATGGATCTTAGTGATTACTTTCTCTTTCTTTCTCTTTCTCTTTCTCTTTCTCTTTCTCTTTCTCTTTCTCTTTCTCTTTCTCTTTCTTTTCTTTCTCCTTTCCACTCACTCTGGGTGGAGTAGACACCACTGGTTCATTACAAGTTGTAGTAGCACCATTGATAAGGGATATTGTCTTTTGTTTATGCTCATCAATCCTCATCATCTCAAGCAAAGGAAAAAAAACTTTTACTTGACTAAGTAACTCAAACATATCAATAGGAGTGTACTTAGGAAAATCAATAGGGATCATATGTTGTTCTATATTTCTCTCCTTCTATTGATCACTTCTTGTCTTAGCTTGAGGCATAACATCCTTATTTGTAGATTCATAATTTTGTTTTTTTGTTTTTGTCTTCATAGCAGGGGACGAGACTTCTCCATCTGCTTTTGGTTTATCAACTTTCTTGGCCAAAATTTTATCTCCCTTACTTTCATTGGCTTTAGGTCCATCCACTTTTCTATCAAATTTTTGTTCTTTTCCTTTTACATTCCGCTCCTTGATGAAGAGGCGAGCAGGTTTACCTTGATCATTACCCACTATTCTATTTCTTAGATGATATGCACCCCTAGCTTGTGTGGCCAAGGCTACTACATACCTTGCAATTTATTCATCTAAAGGCCTCCTTAGATACACATTATCTTCAATTGTTTCCAATGCCTATACTTCATTATCATTATCATCATCTTCATCAGAAAGAACTTGTTGGTGATATGTACTAGCTATATGCTTTTGGATGTCCACATCAAGTTCATGAGGCTCCTCATCAGATGAGCATTCATTATGAGCAAAAACAAACCTACTCATGATCATATTTACTTCAACATCATCCTCACAAAACTGATCATAATATTCTTGCACACTTTCTTCAACTTCAACCAATTGTGCAACTACACATTGGTGAGGAGAATGTGGCAATTGATAAGCCATGCACCAAGGGATCTCATCAATGAAATTTGTAGATTTTTTTCATAAGGGATCAGGTGTGACCTAATCTTGTTTACCTCTTTGATTTCTCGGGACTAGCTTTCCATTTTTCCAATTGGTTTTGTAAGGGTAATCTTAAAGCCTTGGGGGGTTTTTGCCCCTTTGGAACTGCTGCTTGTTGTTCCCAATCCCCTTTTCATTCTTATCCACAGTGTATTTGATATCTTTTAGAGTATCCATCACTTGATCAAATTTCTTATCATATGTCAGATTTGAACCAGAGGCCTTTTCATGCTTATCCCTTTGATTGTTAAATTTTTTCAAAATATTTACATCATCCCTTCTTCCAACTTTTCTTGAAGCTTTCCTATTACTTTCAATGTGAAAATCAATCCTAAATGCATCCCTCAAAGTATGAGGATCTTTATCTCTCAAGCTGTAAGCCATTTTGGTGTCAAATGCATTAAAGTAAGTGACAAGGCACACTAAATCATTCAACCTCAAATTATGTGGTAGTCTATTCATAGCTTTCTAAAATATGATATTAAAATCAACTACCGTTTCATTCTATCCTTTGGTGATGTTATTAAACTCATTGAGCATAAAAATGGGTTAGTCTTATCTCCACATTTCTCTCTAAAAACTCTCTTGAATTCTTCCCAAGAGCCAATGCTACCATTAGGTAGGCCCTTGTACCAATCTCTAGCATCCTCTGTCAAAGATTGCATGAAAAATTTCATGACCACATCCTCATGTTCCACCTCATAGTCATCCAAAATGTTTAGAAAAACTCTCAGATGATCTTCTCTAGAAATTGCATTATTACCAGTGAATTTTCTCAACACAACCATGATATCATTGTCAATGGGATTTGGGCATCTAGGGATCCCATCAAAGAATAAATGTCTATACCTCTCCAACTGTAAAGATCGCCTATGGAACTGGTTATCCCTATCCTCATTGTTTCTGTTTGCCTCTCCACCTCCTTTCTTGTGATCCACATTTCTGTTAGTAAATAAAATGTGAGTAGTATCCTTACTACTACTTGTATTAAAATTATTAGTATTATAAGTGGATTTCTCAATATGAACAAATTTTTTTCATCACTTGAGGATGTGGGCTTGATTGTGGACTGAGAAGGGTCTTGTGAGCTAGATGCCATGACACCTTCTGCTGAGCATGTAGTTTTCAAGAAACCCAACTTTCTTTTCATCTCAACATTTGTAGCCATGATTTCTATTTTCTCTACTTCTCTTTTGAGATTCACATTTTCTTTCCTTAATCTTTCCATTTCAGTCTGACTTGGGGGGAATGGGAGGCTTCTAAGATGTGTATTTCTCATTTATAACAAGTTGTTTACATGCTGTTTGCCTTTTGCATTTTATGTGTTGGAGACATTTTCATTAGGATGTGGAGAAACATTACTGGTAACTTTAAACTTGGCTCGACTGGTAGTATCAAATTTTTTTATGGGACTCTATTGCTTACTCTTGTCAACAACCTCAAACACAATAGGCCCCAAATCAATTGGTTCATGTTCAACCTAGTTTATAAGCCTCATTTGGTCTAATTGTTTGATCAAAGTTTCTCTTTCAATCATAGAATTTCTAATCTTCTCTTCCCTTTCCCTTTCATTATTCCTCCTTAGCTCTCTCTGGATTTGAATCTCTCTTTTGAGAGCACTTCAATCTCCAAAACCCTCTTTAGGATCTAGGAGAGTGATCTCAGAACTAGAATGCTCTTCCAGATCTATTAAGTTTTGAGCCTCATTATGAGGTCCAATCAACAAATTAGGTAGGAGAGGTGAATATCCACCGAATGCAGGAGGGATAATGTCTCCAACAACAACAAATTTAGTAGAGGAAAAATTTCAGCGATGGCTTCTACTTCTACTCCTACTCCCTAGGTCTAGACCTATGGATACTTGTAACAGTCTTGTTATCACAATCATATTCTCCTTCTCGATCTAACCCAAGAAAATTCTCTTGAATTTCATGACTAGAAGAACTTCTTAATTGAATCTTATTTTTAGGTAGGGGGTGTGGAGTAGACTTAATTGTATTTGCTTCCTTTGCTCACAATCATGGTGGGATCCACTGATTTGAACTTTCATCCTTTAGCACCCATTGTCCTTTCTTCTTGGGAGTCTTTTGAAGCTCACCTTCCATCTTTTCTTCTGGATGCTTCTTCATGTAACCTATGGCATTCTTCATCTTTCTTCTACAATTATTTTTCTTCACAATCTACTTGACTTCTTTGAATAATGCACACTGGTGTAGAGACATTAGAGTCACCACCCAAAATTTATTGGGAATTATGAATAATATTGACAATTGTGTAGATCTTATGTGAATTGCATAGATTTGGGAATACAAAGAACCCCTAAAACCATCCTCAACACACTAAGTGGAGAATTTGCAAGGAAAAACACATGCTTGACAATATCTGCACAAATGACCTTTGAATTGATAAATGGCAGGAGAATTCAACAAGATTTTAGCAATATTTTGATAAATATTTGTACTATTTAACACCCCATGATAAATATATGTGACTCTAATCACAATGCTTGGACAAAGCATACCGGGACAAGCATATTTTCACAAACCTATCCCTAGTAGAGTCGCCAATCTGTTGGTTGTTTTTTAAGAACCAAGCTAATCTTTAGAATTGCCTATGGAATTGCCAATTCCAATCCTTAGCAACCCAAAGGGATTGGCCAATGAACGAGTGAAAGCAACAATGCTTTCCTCCTGCACTTTGGGCTCTATAGAACCTAGTAGGGTGATCCCACAATATATTTAAAGACCTTTGCACCAAATATCTAAATACATTGTAAATAATAGATAAATTCTCATTTAATAGCTCAACAAATGGAATGCATCAAATAAGTTTGCCACTTCTTAACAACACTCTACATTCGAAGCATGAGAATGGTGAAACTTAACAAAAAATAATAACAACTGTAACTCATTTGATTTTTTTTTTTATAAAAGTGATTTTCTGTTGAATTGACCAACAAAATGTATTATGAATATTCACTTAGATTAGTGCCTCATCCTAGTAATGGAGTCAATCTCAAAACCTACACAACCTGATAACAATTCAACACATATCATCATTTAAGATTTGAAAATACTGCATTACAAAATTTCAACATTATATTCTCAACCACCACTTCTTACTAATATCCTAGCACTTAATTTGTATGAATCAATAGCTTCACTCAATCATTTACATTAATTCTTTGAATTAACAAGAAAGAACGAAAAAACACATCCACTAGAAATCAATGGAGATGAACAAGATAATCCTTGATTATATTACTCATAATTCATAAAACAAGTGCATAGGAGAGAAAATGGATTTGAATTTTTACTATTATGTATTATATTGCTAGTATTTCTATCAAAATTACATACGCATTGAAAGACTCAAACCTAAGACAAAACCTGAATTTGCTCAGTATTCTCTTTACAATTTTTGTGATCAATTACAAAACAATGAACCCTATACTTCTAGCCTTGAATTCATTCTTATAGAAACAAAGGATCAAACAAGCCTTGAGCCAAAAAGTACACATGTCACAATTTCATTGGACCATTACAAAATACATTCCCTTTTGTAGTAATTTTTGCATCCTCATTTGGAGGGAAATGTTACATGAGACAAAAGTTATTTTCATTTTTTGTTGTAGATCAAGTCCTGCCTTCCAAAAGGAATATATGAGCTGATTTGACAATATCCATGTACTCCAAGATGTATCCATGTACACAAGCATAAAGATGAAAGAAAACATAAAAAATCATAAGGAAGAAAAGATAAGAAACCCATCCATGTTTGCAACCTTGTCATCAATTTCAAATTGGGGAGAAGATAATATTTTTCCATACTTTAGCAAAAGCCTAATCTGTACTAGTTCCAGGCTATGCATTGTGCTCCTTCCATCCATTATTCACCATGGTTGCAGATTCAAAACCAAGATGATATTCACCACCTCATAGCCGCAACTTAATCATCCAATACATCTAAATACTTATCTTTCCATGTTTGGAATTCCGCTTCTGTAGGCTAATTAAATCCCATGACCTCACTAGCCTTTTGCCTATAAGGTGAATATTTAGTAACCACTTGGTTTGCTTCCTTGTTAAATTCTACCAAAATAACCCCTGCATAAGCCAGCATGTCCATATTCTTTTTCAGCATGTTCATGTCATGTCCTTCACAAATTTAAGTAGCTTGTTGTGATATTACTTCATTTATTTCTTTTCTCTAGTCCTGCAAGGTTTTGATATTGCCATCATCTTTTAATATGTGAGGAAGGAGACCATGATGTGTTTCATGAAATTTCTTGATCAAATCCCTTATTTTTGCCTCCAAAGGCTCAATTTGTCCCCTGAACTCTTGGATTCCATTCACAGTCTTGATGATGGGCTTAAGTTTTTCAGGTTTGTTTGTTTCATGTATGGCCCCCACAACCATCATTCTCAACTCCTGGAATCTTGGGATCTAGGTTTACATGAGAGGATTTTCCAAATCTTTATCAATGTCAAATTTTTCCATTGCCCATGGCAAAGTAGTTGGCATGAATGCTATTCAGTCTATTATTTACCCCTCTATTTAAATGTTCCAAATCTACAGTTAAAATCTTCATGTTGCTGAAAAATATTTCTCTATCATGACTATCACATTTTCTTTGTATTCATTTAGATGCTCAAGTAATTCCTCCTTGCTGACACCTTCCTCTATTTGTGGTGCTTATGCAGTGTCTAGATCCTTCACTGAAATGGGCGTATTTCCCATATTATAGAGCACAATTCCCCATGAAGAACTTGTTGGAGGTGGAGTAGTGGCAGTTGTTGGCTCATAAGAAGAAGTGGGAGAAGTAGCATCAGTCTGCATTGGCTCCCCTGATTGCAAATTTTGCAATTTCTCCTTTAACAGTGGAAATTCCATTCGTAGTTGTATTGCTTGTTGTTGATTCTTTCCATAATCGACTAACAAATCATTGTAGCTCTTTCTGAATTTCTCTTTTTCTACAGCCACTCATTCCACTATGGACTTTGTGAATTGTGCCACATTCACTAACATGGTAGTAGCCTCAATAACTGATGTATCTGATACACTCTATATTATCAAACCTGCCCTATAGTTTCAAGCAGGCTCTACAACTTCGGGCTTCTTTGTGTTGGGGGCTAAGGCCCGAATGGCCAATGTATCCCACTACTCACTGAATGCATATCCTTGCAGTGCTATGGTGGCTTCCTCCTCTGAGTTGTAGAGGGGTCTATCACATATTTTTACTGTATCAAAAGCAATTGCAGAGGCTAGGTCCCATTCTGGAAACAATAAGATACCACATTTTCATACTAGCTCTCTTCCTTCGGATGCAGTCGTTCCATGAAATCTGTCTTTCATCTCATTTAGAACATGTGCTTGAATGATTGCATTAGGTAGCTCTGGGTAAATAATTCTTTTCAATGCAACATTATTGACATATTCATCCTTCTTAGCTCTATATGCAAAATCAATGAAAGCTTTAGATTTCACAAAAGAATCATCATCAAGGAATTTTGTGCATGCCTCAAACCTTACATCATCAGTATTATTTATCCCAGTAATGTTAGCTTTTCTTAACCTTAAACCCAATTATTGTGGCACTATCCCTACTGATAGAAAGGGCATTCCCTATTGCATTTATTCCTCTAATACCGAGATTTCTTCATCAGAGTCATCATCATAATCTACCAAGCCAACAGGTTCAACTCTTTGATTCTTCTGAGGTGGTGGCCTTGGTGGTGATGAATGTCTAGGATGGGAGTCAAATTCAACAAAATCAGGTCTAGTTGATCTTTGGGGAGATGGATGTGGCACTTATTGCATTGGTGGAGGGGCTCTTTGTCCCCCTTGTTGAGAAGATGTAGTAGTTGTATCCTTTCTTTTTGCTTTATTCTTCCTTCTAGTAAAAATAATCATTTTCTATTCTTTGGGAGGTTGGTATGTGGGAATTTCCTCCATAACTGGGATTTATCCTCCACTCTATTCCTCTTCAATAAGTTCCTTCCATTTATCTTGAATCATCCTCTCACCTTTTAGGTGACCCACCACTGTCCCAAAATTGTGAAACATGTGCTCAATTCTTTGTATCTTGTTGGGGATCTCAACAAGAGCAGTGAATTTTGGATCCTTCTCTCTTATTTTTCTTTGCATTTTATCAAATGCAATCCATTTTTCTTTTTATCTTCATGCTTCAGAAGATCAAAAAGTTCGTGATGACATCCTCAGAGAAATGAAAAACATCGATAAACTTGGAATTCTTATTTCTTATTTTCAGCCATGCCATATACCCTTTAGGATCATGAGTTCTTACTCCTACTCTCCTCATTCCAAAAGTCTTGAGTATGTCATTTATATTATCCCAACCTCCTTTGATCATAAAAAAATCAGATAAACATGTGTATGAAGGGAAGAATGTTCCCTTTCCCTAATCTTTCAAATGTTTGTTCTCCACACTTCCCAACTGCCACATTACTTCAAGGAACCCAATTCTTTCTAGCACATACTTCAACAACAAATGGGGTGAGACAGATGTACCATACACTCTCAAAATTGTATAAGTGGGGTGGGAGATAATATCTCCCTAATTATGATCAACCCTCAATTTAGGTCTCCTATCCTTGGGTCTCAAGAAATCATGTAAGGCCTTGGGAATCCTTGGCACATTAATAAACAAAGCTCTCCTCAACTCAGAGGAAAATAAATTTTGAAAAAACCACAATCAAATTTTCTATCATCCTTATCCAGGATAGTGGTCCAACATTGGACATACAATTCCAAATCACTTTCCATCCTCTCCAGTGTCATATGTCTGCCAAAATAAGTGACACCCTTGAACAAAAGCATATGCATGAATAATGAATACCAGTTAAATTTTACTCCCACTTCACCCTTCTTTAACTTCACCAAATCTTTGTGAATCTTCTCTACTAGATATCTCCCATAATCATATACTATGCAATAATTGGGGTGCTAGTTGTGTGCAGCCATGTACATTTAGTCTATAGGCATACCAATGACTTGATCATAGCCAATGATCTGACAGATGGAGTAAAAAGTCTTTTGAAAAGAAGGCACAAAATAATTAACCGAGAAGGGTTCCTTGTCAAATGGACCCAATGTAACCCTTCGACCCTCAATAGATGCTAGATACTTTTGAAATATGTGGGTTTTGAATGAGTACCTAACCTTCTAATATTATTCCTTAAAAACTTTCTCATCAATAGGGACCATATCCTCACTCCATTCGGTGAGCCTGAAAACATTTGAAATTTCTTCCCTTGTGACCCTCACCATGTCCACTCCATCAAAGGATTTCACAGTCCTTGTGACTAGATCGTAATTGGTGGCCACCGCTTTCAATAAATCAATGTCCATGTAGACATTGGGCACAACTAAATATAATAAATTTTTGAAATTTCTTCTTGTGTGGGTTACACTTTCTAGAATATTCCTGGGTGGTTACACATTCTAGATAAAGGATGCGAATGGGGGTTACATAGAGAGGGCAGAGAAACGTAGATTGTGCCTCTGATTTGAAAATTTATATATTTATGTAAACAAAAAGCCCATGTGATGTCATTTGTAATATTTTAATTTCAATGATAATAGAAAATATTTTCTTCCTTCTTGCATTTTGTTTGTGCAATTCTATGTTTTTGTTGTGTTTTAGATTGTAAGGGCAGTACTCTTCATCAAGAAACCTCCAAACCATGATCACTACCAAATGTATTGACATTAAACTACCATTGTGTCTCACACAAGTACACCATATAACCAATAATTCTAGGGCATATAACACAACTATATCAAGTAAAATAATCTATCTTCCTCATAAATGACAATTAAAACATTACAATAAGTGATGAAACCATAATTTAAAGTAGAATATGTATCCACAGTAGAATATCTATGGGTAAAAATAACCCACCTCCAAGATATATATGTAATAAATAAGTATAGACAGCCTAGGACATTGCACAACTCATAAATATCATAATGCAACATAAAAATTCAATATATCAATAACCATGTCAAAAAGGATAATTATAGATATACATTCAATTACTCAAACACCAAATACTCACTAGATTCAATTTTCCACAAACTCACAAGTTACCACAGTAAAAGCAACCAAGAAACAACTCAATTATAAATGCATGTGAAAAATAATATAAAAACATCTCAAAACATGGTCCACTATGTAGTGCTTACAAATAGCTTTCCACAAACTATAAGAAAGCCAAAAATATACACTTTTTACACAAGATATAACCTCTCCAAGCAAGGAAAGAAAAATGGATTCCATCTATATTTTTTTATTATCTAAAACTATAAATTTTTGAAAAACCATTAATACTACAACACAGTTCTTATAAATAGATCTAAATTGACTATAATAGGTTTAAAATTTGATTCTCAAGGTGAAATTTATGCTCTCCAAAAAATACTACTACATTATGGAAACTTAAAGGTAGGATGGTGGTAATAGAGTGGTATTTTTATCATATGCTGGTGGTAACTTGGTGGGAGTGGCATGTTGGTGGTTCCCTATAGGTGGCAATTCTCATTGGGAATAACCCCTTGTAGATAGTTGTGACTAAGCCCGGTTGGCCCCTTTGTGTGAGCAAGGCTTGGTGAGTATAACTTGTGTATAGGAGCGAATTTGCACCCCTTAGGTAAATTCCCCTTTTACCTTCCGTCACCTTAGAAAACCAAACTTGAAGGAAAAAATCTACCTAAGCCTGTTGCCTTCGTTCCACTTGGCTTCCTTTTTGTGTGTCGATAGAGGCATTTCTATCAGGGACGCCCGCGTGACGCACAAATGTCTGTGCGACGCACTAACATCCTTGATAGATTCCTACGTCTGGAGCCTACAGAAGCATTACACTTCTCATTGGAAGTCAATTTTTAATGCCCTCTTTGGCTGACCGACCCGAATATGGCCATTTTCTTCACTCTTACCTTCAAATTCACTATTCATTCCATTCATTTGGAGGCTCTTCTCTTCCTTCACATCTCTTCACAAGCTCCAAGCAACTTATTCACCATCTCTTCAATCTCAAGAAACACTTTACACTTCACAACAACATCATCAACACTCCATCACTTAAGTAGAGCAAGTGTGGAATGAAACACCATGACAATAGAGGTTTGAGTTCCTCTCATTTTCTCCCCCACTAGCCTTGAGCACTTTGGGTGGAGGTGGTAAGATTTCACTCCTCTCCTGTATTATTTGGTTGAGTAGCATAACACTATTTTGTAGTGCTTTAGTGCTCTTTACTTCATTTCCTACTTTTCTCTCTATATATCTGGCTATCCATGGAGGTGGGAACACCAGAATGGGGGTTTTATTGAGGAAAACCCCTATACAACCCCAACACTTTCCCTCTCTCTCTCACTCTCTCTCTCTCTTGTGTGCAGGTATTGAAGACATTCATGAGCTGGAGGCTTCATCATCTGCATGGTTGTAAGCATTTCCTTTCCCTTATTCTCCTTCTCTTTACCATCTATTTCACTTCATTCTAGTTCTATTACATTATGTTATTCTATCACTTTCTAGAAGTTCTCAGCAATTAGAGTAGAAGCATTCACTTTTCTATTTTTTGTGAAAAAATCGCTTTTTGGTCTATATGAGATGCCAGCGCACCTCAGGGACTCCAACACGCCGCATTGTCATCCGGGTTTTGTGCTACCATCCTTTGGCTGATAGCTTGTCAGTTCGTCCAGAGAATCTCTGTGACTCGCTCTTTCTGATTCTAGAACTCTCACCATTGTCCTTTGAGGTAGTTTAGGGTAGTTCACCCTATGAGGATCTCTGAGTGAAGAGAACTTGTGAGTAGTGAATCTCCCTTCTCTACATTTTGGTGAACCTGAAATGAAGAACGTCTTTTTTTTGAAAACTAGGAAATTATTTACCCCTACTTGGTGGGGTCATAACTTTTGACTCGATGCTCAGGATTTTGAACCATTTAGGGACTGACGCAAGTTCCAACCTCAGATTCTGCTCTAGAAACCTCCGAAAATGCAATTTACTAGAAATACAAAATATTGAAAAAATCATAATGAATTTAATATCTTCTTTTATTAGTTCTGCATCTAATTTTATTCAAAATGTTAATGATATTCCATTTCATGCATGTGATAGTGACTTGGATTTTCCCATGTCACTTTGTATCTTTGATCCTTCTCATGAGTGTCCTCCTTCAGAGGATATCTTGTTGCAAGAAGATGAAATTGTTGATACCTTTCTAAATGTTACTCTACCTTCTATTCATTCCAATGCACTCTCTTCTAGAGATGATGCATTTGTGAATGAAAAATCTCCAACTCATTCCAATGCACTCTCTTCTAGGGACACTACATTTGTGGATGATGAATTTATTATCTATTCTAATGTGCTCTCCTCTAGAGAGGATGCATTAGTGAATCTCAAATCTCCTTCCATGTTTGATCCTATTTGGATCGATGTTGAGAAGATGTCTTCAAATAATTATTCTACTAGTTGTGATGATCATATAAATGTAATCTATGTCTCTTCTGCCCCTCAAAGTCCTATGAGACTGGTCATTTACGTGACTCCAGCTAGCCCCTCTCTTAAAATGGTTTGTTCTATTAATGGTGTTCCATTTGATAGTGACTCTCTTGATCTTTCTACAACTCCCTCTTATAGAGCGGTAGCCCATACCTATGATACTAGAATGAATAAACAACTAAGAATTGCTCAAGCACCTGAACCTATGACTAAAGCACCTAGTGATTACGATCTTATCAAGCAACCTCAAGATACTCCGACTAAGATATCACTATGGGGACTTGCTTTATTATACTTTGGTTTACAAAGGTATGCTTCAAGAAGCCTTGCAAAATATCCTCTTGCCCTCTTCCACTAGGCTGATAGATGCTGATACGTTGATAGCTCATATTAATGTGGATTCATCGAGTATTACATTCTATCCATAGGAGCTCCCACCTCCGGAAGTATAGAAGAAAGAAGACCCTCTAATGATTATAGTCAACATTAATAAGACTGGTATTAGACGTACTCTCATTGACACCGATTAGGCACTCAATGTATGTAGCATTGATCTATTGCCTAAGATTAATATTGATCCATCTTCTCTTAATACTTCTTCTATTGACATTCATGGGTTTGATAATGTCGGTCGACAAGCCCTAGGAACAATAGTATTTCCTTTGAGGTTGGGACCCATTACCATACCTACCCTTGTATATGTTATGTCAGAGAATTTACCTTATAAGCTTCTTCATGGTAGACCATGGATTCATGCTATGGGTGAAATCTGTCTACCTTGCACAAATTAATTAAGTTCATTTGTAATAATCGAGTAGTCATAGTTAAGGCTGACCCTGATGCTATGCACTTCTATGAAATGGCAACTATCGGTCAAGCTTCAGTTGTGCCTATTGTTATTCCTTTAGTGTCTTCCAATGTGTCAATGTTTACTCCAACAATATCCACTACAAAGGATGCTCTTGAGGTAGATGTCCCTAGAGAAGACCCTTCTAAAGCGAGAAATCTTAAGTCCATTCCTTCTACCTCTTTGCAAAGGAATGCATGTCTTGGTGATGATTAGGGTCCTTCAGACTTTACATATTCCTTTGTTCAGGAATATAAAGTCGACCCGATCTGCTTAGACCTTCCAGAAACTTCATTCACACCCACTATCAAAGATGGTTGTTCTTCTATATCATGGGATAATGTGAATGTGAACTGTAATGTCCTTAGTGTTGATCCTCCTTCTGAGGAAGATGATTATGCTTTTGCTAAGGAGGACAATGCTGAAAGTATTATCAAGATGGATGATGATGATTCCATAGAGGAGTATGTTCCCCCTTGTTGGAATAATGCTCTCTATGAGGATCCCCCCTCTTCTCATGATTTGCAACCACATTATGGCCCTGATTTTAAGCTCGTCTCTAAGTATGGCTATAAGCGTAAAGGTTGTGGGCATAATGAACAAGGAATATAGGTCCCTATAGAATTTGTGCCTCGTAAGCATAACTTGGGGCTTGGTTTCTTGAATAAATAGTCTGAATGGGAACCATGATTGAATGTTGACATGATGTCCATTCAACCTCGTTCTCATGGATTGGTCCATTCTCCTTTGTCTTCTATCTTCGTATCTTCTTCTTGTGAGAAGTCAAGCTTTTCTCCACAAGAGAAAGGGTTGCTTCCTGCTCCTCATTCTTTATCTAAGCAAGAGTGTATTTTTTTGTGGCTTCTTAAAGCCCACTTAATTACTCTTCCTCCTCCTACATGCAAGAAATTTCATAAACATGATAAAGAAAAGCATTCTTTCTATGCATACCATCGAGTGCCTAGCCATTCCACTAGTGAATGTAAGGCCTTGAAGGAAAAAATACAACTTCCCGATTCAAGTGCCTGCTGATGCACCCACCTCTTCTTCAAACAACAACTGATATCGAGGTTTAGCTTTATCTTGTTCTAAATATCTTGCATGGTTTTCCTCCCCTGTATTTTGGGGGCAGTGATAACTCGTTCTGGAGATGTGCGTCCTTATTAAGGACCCCCTCTCTCTTTTCTATGTCTTTCAAAAGAAGCATCCCTTGAGTGGACCCTCTTATTTTGAAGGGTTCCCAAGGGACCTCCTTTGAAAGCTTCTATGAATTACATTATGTCTAGCTCGGGGGCAGCCCGACTAGACCTGTTTCATATTTTTGCATCTAGCTTGGGGGCAGCTTGACTAGACATCGCTTTTAAATAGTGCGTCCCTTGAGTGGACCCCTCTTTCTTTTGAAGGTTTCCGAGGGACCCCTTTGAAAGTTTTCCAACTTGATGATGGTTCGCGTGATTGTTTGCTTGCTTGCTTTGTAGGATAGAGAACCTGAAGAGCTCTTTTACTCAGTGATATAGGCCTTCCTCCTTGAGTGGGGATTGATTTTATCACTTTTAATTGGTGATACAGGTTTTCCTCCTCGAGCGGGGATTGCTTTTATCACTTTTACTTGGTGATATGGGTTTTCCTCCTCAAGCGGGGATTGCTTTTATAACTTTTACTCAGTGATACAGGTTTTCCTCCTTGAGCGGGGACTGCTTTTATCACTTTTACTCAGTGATACGGGTTTTCCTCCTTGAGCGGGGATTTATTTTATCACTCTTGCATTCATTTATATCTTTCTCTTCTTAATTGTATATACTAGATCAAAGATCTACATATTCTTCATCCTGAGTATATGCTCTTCCTTTCTTCAACTTCATAGTTCTGCGAAGCTATGAAGTCCTTTTGCTATCCTGCACTTCTGGGTTTTCCAGATTGCGTTCTTCTTCCTCGTCGATTTAGGTATACATATCTAACCCCATGTCTTATCTGATCTACTTTACTGAAGCACTCACTAGTATTCGTGCTCGCTAAAGTGGGGGAAAAATGTATAGGAGCAAATTTCCACCCCTTAAGAAAGTTCCCCTTTTACCTTCCCTCACCTTCAAAAACCAAACTCGAAGGAAAAAATCCACCTAAGCCCATTGCCTTTGATCCACTTGGCTTCCTTTTTGTGCATTGACAGAGGCGTTTCTATCGGGGATGCCCACACGGTGCACGAACATTTACATGGCGCGCTGACGTCCCTAACAGATTCCTACGTTTGGAGCCTACACAGATGTTACACTTCTCATTGGGAGTCAATTTGTAACGCCCTCTTCAGTCGACACCCGAATATGGCCATTCTCTTCACTCTTCCCTTCAAATTCACTATTCATTCTATTCATTTGGAGGCTCTCCTCTTCCTTCACATCTCTTCACAATATCTAAGCAACTTATTTACTATCTCTTCAATCTCAAGAAACACTTTACACTTCACAACAACATCATCAACACTCCATCACTTCAGTAGAGAAAGTGTGGAATGAAAAACCATGACAACAGACGCTTGAGTTCCTCTCATTTTCTCCCCCACTAGCCTTGAGCGATTTGGGTGGAGGTGGTAAGATTTCACTCGTTTCCTCTATTAATTGGTTGAGTAGCATAACACTATTTTTTAGTGCTTTAGTGCTCTTTACTTCATTTCCTACTTTTCTCTCTATCTATCTGGCTATCCATGAAGGTGGGAACACCAAAATGGGGATTTGACTGAGGTAAACCCCTATATAGCCCCAACAATTTCTCTCTCTCCCTCTCTCTCTTGTGTGTAGGTATTGAAGACATTCATGAGTTGGAGGCTTCATCGTCCACACAGTTGTAAGCATTTCCTTTCCCTTCTTCTCCTTCTCTTTACCATCTATTTCACTTCATTCTAGTTCTATTACGTTATGTTATTCTATCACTTTCTAGAAGTTCTCAACGATTAGAGTAGAAGCATTCAGTTTTCCATTTTATGTGACAAAATCACTTTTTGGTCCATACGAGATGCCAACACACCTTGGGGACTCCAGTGCGCCGCGCTGTCGTCCGAGTTCTGCACTGCCGTCCTTTGGCAAAGAGCTTGCTAATTTGTCCAGAGAATCTCTGTGACTCTCTCTTTCTGATTCTAGAACTCTCACCGCTATCCTTTGAGGTAGTTTAGGGAATTTCACCCCATGAGGATCTCTAAGTGAAGAGAACTCGTGACTAGCGAATTCCCCTTCTCTATAACTTGGTCTTGCATGTGACCATGGCTTGACACCAAAAGGCATTTATACCTATCTACATTCCCCTATAATGATGCCAACACTTTTTTCTATTTTAAAAAACTATAGAACTTATTTATTATATTGATGTAGGTGTTGGAGTTGATAGTGAGCCCCATAGCTCCCATAAATCACTTGCAACCAAAATTCATATCACAAACAAGAGATCAAAGAAACTTATTTTATATGCAATAAAGATATAAATGATTGATCCACACAAGAATTTGATATAACTTATGTATTGAATAATGAATGTGAAAACATGTGAATGAGTACAAAGTACAATAATCAATGCTTATAAAATTAAAAAGAAAACCCTAGGTAAGGATTTGATTAGATTGTGACAAGTGTCCTAATCTCATGCAATGAGACAACTTGACTTATAAACAACCAAATATAATAATAAAAAATAACTCCTAAGTTTAGCTTAAGTGAATAAAGTAATAAGGGACCTAATAATTAATTAATGATTAATTAACTATCAAGTGATGTCCTAATTACTCCAACACTCTCCCTTAATATCAACTTAGGGAGAAAATAAACAACTAATAAAGGATGCAATGATAGATGCATGGATGGGATTTGGCTACAAGGCTTGATGAGGTACTCATGTACAAACAAATGAAATATATCATAAACACATA